>PVKM010005891.1:0-46193 GCA_004027735.1 Carollia perspicillata | reverse complement strand
AAAAAAAAAACCCAAAACAAAACAAAACCCTAACAACCACAGCAAAATCAACAATAAAAAACAAAGTAATAAAATTGGAAAGAGAAGTAGAATATTATAAGAAAAACAAGACTATAAGACCAAAGGAAAGAAAAATGATTATGAGAGGGTAGAGGGAGGAGAAACTATAAGAGTAAGGAATAGAAACATGAAATTACCACAAAAGAACAAAGAAAGAGAAAAAAGTAAAATTAAAAAATAAGAAAAGAAAGGAAGAAGGCAAAATGGAGCAAGAAAAGGGAAGAATAAAATTCAAGATTTGAAAGAAAAAAAAACAAGAAAATTGAGGAAAAAGAAAAAATGATAAAAAGCTATGTAAAGGAAAAACAATGAAAATAATGGGTCACCTTTAACAGGAACAGAATCCACAAAACAAATAAACAAGCAAAATATAACCAAAGACACTGAAATTGAGAACAGGCTGACAGTGACCAGAGGGGAGAGGGGAGGGAATTTCAGGGGAAAGGGGGAAGGTTTTGGGGGTATAAATGTAAAGGACACATGGCCAAAACAAAGGGGAGGTGGAAACGAGAGGTGGTGGGGAGGACTGGGAGGGTGGGCTGGGATGGGGGTAAAAGGCAGAAAACTGTACTTGAACAACAATTAAAATTTAAAAAAGAAAATAATGAAAAAGAACCAAATGAAATTCATCTCAGCAGAGTTTAGTGTTTGCCGTGGGGCTGTCCCTCTGACTCTGATATTGTCTGAAGCTGGTGCAAGCCAATGTCAGATGCTGTCCACATCCAGCTCTAGGCAGCCTGTTCAAAGCTACAAGCAATCCATAGTTTGTGGCTGATTCCTCTTGGTTTGCCTGTGTCCAGCATGGGCCTGATGCTTCTGTGAGTCTGGCTTTTTATCAGCACAGGGCCCAGGGGTGGGTCAACTAATGACCACAGGCACTGGAGGAACTTCCTCCACCTGCCTCTGCCTGCAGTCCTGCCTTTAGTCTCAGTCCAGCCACTGACCTATCTGTTTCTGAGAGGACTTCTGGTGGAATTGGGAGGATGGGGCCCCTTGATCTCCTGTGGGAGGTGCTGTTCAGACGTCAGGGAAGATGGTGGGTGTGTTCCCTTTCCCCTTACTACATGTGTGAGTCTGTCTTTGATTATTTCCCTTAACTCCGCAGGGCAAAGACCCTAGTAGGATAGTGCATGTGGCCTCTAGAGCCCACAGTTTGGGTCTGCTGGAAACTGGGAGGGTGTTCCTAGGCTCTCCCATGTAGGAGAAGTGCCAGTCTGATTCCTGGGAAAGTATATGGAGTGGCCATGCCCTAAAGCCAGCCTCTGACATCCCTGAGTCTGCCTGTGTTGCTTTCTCCTCAGCAGGAATTAAGAGGCAGGTTGGGAAAAACAGGAAAAAAGAAAAAAAAAATTTAAATGATGCAGGGTAGGGCAAGCAGGATTCCAGAGGGTCGATTAATTGTTTTTCCCCTGGGAGAGATTTCCTCAGGAAAAATGGCTGCTGTGGCATGGCATTTTATCTAGCTTCCCACTCCAGACTCTCCTCTGACACCCCAGGCGGTGCTGCCCTCCCTTCGCCCAAGCCCCAGGTGAGTGGCTGGGAACCTGAAGCCTGTGCATTGGCCCCTTAGAACAATAGAAAGGGAAAAAAGAAAAAGAAGAAACTGCCTTTGTACCCAGTGGGCTCCATTGCTCTCTAACCGGCAGAAAACCCACGGCCTTTCACCACTGGATGCTATGTGGGCAGGGGACCCCAGCACTGGTGCTCTGTGCTTGGGAGCCCTGTCGGAGGGCCAGGCTTCACTCCTCTCCCCAGAAGGGCCCTCAGCTCTGCGGCAACTCCGGCAACTCCGGCCTGGGGCCGGCGAAGGTGGTGCCAGCCCCTTTTGCATCCCTGCTCTTCTTACTGGTCTCAAGGGGCTGTCTGCCCATCGTTGGTTATGTATCTCCTCTTCAGGTTGTCTTCAGTTGTTCATATTGGGTGGGTGTCACCTGCTTTCTTTTTATTTTCAGCTTGGTTCTGGGGGGGAGTGTGAGGTAAATTCTCCTACTTGGCCACCATCTTCTGCCTCTCAGCCTTTCTTAAAGAACTAAGTACTACTGGCTTTTGTTGTCATAAGAATGTGACAAGACACATCTGGCCAGATCACTGGAGAGCCGCGAGAAAACCCAAAGTGGCGCGACAGCCTGCACTCCCCAGAGCGACCCACAGGAGGGGCTGGTAAGTGCCCATTGAAATCGCAACTGAAACCAAGTGACAGCCTTTCCACACCCTTAGGCAGCTGAGCAGCGCCAGCAGGCATTGTCATGGGTCGTGGGCAATGAGCATGGTAGATGTTGACCTGAATTGACTGGGAATTTGTACCCTTCCACCTTGCATGGGACTCTGGGCCAGACTTTAAAAGCAGAGAACACATGGAAGCTCAGGCTCTTTCCTTCCACTCATGAGCCTGGTCATGGATTGGGAACCAGAGGTTACCAGGCTGGTGGGCCCCGGAGACTGCATGGTCTGAGAAGCCCCACTCCGCTCCACAGTGAGAAGTGGCAGGCCTTGGATGGAAGAGAAAGGGCAGCACATCATGAGAAGGATGCCAGTGCACAGGAGACTCCAAAAGTCACCTGGAGCTGAGCTGTGACCGGAAACCAGCTAAGCCACCGGCATTTCCCAAATGACGGTATATTTTTCAAATTGAAGAAGAAATTCCAGGTGCATTCTTGAACCGAGATGGCAAGGGATGGAGGGGTTATTTGCTTTTGGGTGTTTTAAAAGAAAAAACTTTGAGGCAGAAGCCTATTATTCTTCCAAAATTGTATAGCTTTTAAATAAACAACCCCTTTCCTTTTTCACCAAATTTCTGCCTCCAGAGTTTATTGGTGGGGGCAGCAGAACCCCACATAGTTGTATGGTAACAAGAACGAAAAATTCAGTTCTAATCCTGTAAGGGCGGAGGTTAAGTTCAAGCAGAGTTGGCTTCTGTCCAGGCTCTGTGACTTAGTAATTACTAGATATTTTTGACAGTTTCCTCACCTGGCAAATAAAGACGAATAATACTCACCTCTACTGAATTGTGGTGAAAATTAAATGAGATAATGGCTCTAAAGCCTTGGGCCAGTCAATAGCAGTGTCAGTAACCTTGTAACCATTATTCACATCCTCCCAACTCTTCTCACCCCAAGTGGAAGAGCTCTTTGCAGGATTAGAGTTCTTTGGCATACAAAAATTTTACTTCATGAATCTTTGAAAAATGTTGAAAACTGTCGCAGCAGACTGGATCTTAACCACATTTGAGAAAGTTGGAGAGGAGTTTTAAAATATAAGCTTACTTTTTCCAGTATAAAAAATACTGACATTTTTGGGCATAGGGAAAAAAATCTACTGTTAACCTTAATGCATGATTATTATCACAATTTCTTTTTTTTCCTTGAATGAACACCAATGATTTCCAAAGATTATCCACAAATGTATTTACTGAGAGGCTGTATGGTGAGGAGTGTTGCCAGTACCAAATGTAGAACGTAAGCAGGTCACTGTCTGTCTCTTGCTTTGATTTCCTCACCAGGGAATGAGGTGATATTTTTAACTGAGGAGGGAAGGGTGGTTGGGAGTATGTGTGGGGTATTTCTGCTGTCACAGTGATTGTAAGTATGTGGCAGCCAGCTTCCAAGATGACTGCTGATGATTCCACTCCTAATGTTCACACCCCTTTGCAGTCCCTCCCATATTGTAGCAAAATTGGTCTATGTGACCAACAGATTGCAGTGGAAATGAAAATCTACCACTTCTGAGAGAAGGTTAGAAAAGGCACTGCAGCTGCCTTTTTTGTCTCTCTGTCTGTCTCTCTCTTTCTCTATTTTCTTTGTGGAAAGGCTTGTCATAGCAACCCTAGGGAGAGGCCCATTTGGTGATGAGCTGAATTCTGTAAACGAGATTCTTGACCTATAGAAACTGTGAGATAACAAATGATTATTGTTTTCAGATGCTAAGTTTGGGATAATTCATTATGTATCACTAGTTTACTCATACAGGGTGTGACTTGCTTTTAACCAGCGGAGTCAAGGATGCTAAGTGTCCTGCAGTGTATGGGACAGTCCTGCTCAATGAAGACATTCTACCCTACTATAGACTGGAGTTCTCTGTCCTCCTAAGTTCATATGTTGAAACCTAACCCCCAAGGTGATGCTATTAGAACATGGGGCCTTTGGGGGTGACTAGATCATGCTTGTAGAGCCTTCATGAATGGGATTAGCTCCCTTTATAAGGGACCCCAGAGAAACCCTCACCTCTTCTGCCATAGGAGAGTATAGCTATAGGACAGCTGTCTATAAACTAGGAGGCAGGCCTTCATCGGACACTGAATCTTCCAGTGCCTTAGTACGGGCTCCCTAGCCTCCAGAACTGTGGGAAATAAGTGTTCGTTGTTTAAGTCACACATTCCATGGTACCTTTGTTATAACAACCTGAATGGACTCAGACACACTCCA
Source organism: Carollia perspicillata (assembly GCA_004027735.1). Lineage (NCBI taxonomy): Eukaryota > Metazoa > Chordata > Mammalia > Chiroptera > Phyllostomidae > Carollia > Carollia perspicillata. The sequence goes on along the minus strand of PVKM010005891.1, from coordinate 41,712 downwards.
GATGCAAAAAGCATCTCCCAACACTGGCATGATCTCTCCCAGCTTGAAATGTGTATGATCAAATTTTGTGAGTTAAAAAGAAAGATCAAAAAGAAAAGGTAATCATAAATTGGTATGTGATTATAATCTAAATTTAAATGCAGGTATCCAATGGCTCAATGAGTCTTCTTTGAATCTGTCCTGCAGAAATTCCAGCAGATAGTACACAAAATTGTGTACAGGATGTTTCTTTGTTTGCAATAGCAGGATGCTGAAAATAATCTAAATGTCCACCAATAGAGGAACAGTCAAGTAAATTATAGTAAGTCAAGAATATTATGCAACTCTTAACAAGAATAAAGTTGATGTATATTAAAATGAGTTCTAAAGTATATTGTTAAATGAAAATCTAAATTATAAACTAATATAAATGGTAAACCATTTAGGTTTTAAAAACAATATACTGGTTATGGTCAAGACAGAGGGATAGGTAGACATGCTTTGCCTCCATAGAAACCATAATGCAACCATAGCAAGAATTGTAACCAAATCTCAAAACTAATAACACCCAGAACTGTCAGAAAATTGAGCTGTGTGGAAGTCCAATAGCCAAGGATTTAAAGAAGACACATTCATCCAGATGGGTAGGAGGGGCAAAGTCACAGAGACAGGCAGAGAGGTGGTGTGGCACAGAAAAGCAGTGGGGGCAGTGGGGGCAGATTGGATGGGAGGGATATCTTACAAGTGAATGATCCCAGCCCGAGGCCAGACTGCACAACCAAGGGTTCCAGCATCCCTGTTACTGCTGGCTGTAGAAAACCAGCAGGGGTTGGGGCAGTGGAAGAAAGTGCCAGATTTTCACCACTTAAAGGGCCAGCATGGTCTTGGAACATACGCAAAACCACCCACTCCAGGATTCACCACCAGGGCAGCAGCAAGAAGGGTGCCAGTTGCACAGGGGGAAGGGGTGAAGTGACTGGAAAGGGGGCAAGTGTTGGGTGAACATCCAGAAGCCAGGAAGGCATTGTCCCTTCTTGGAGCCCTCCCTATACAGCCACAAAGCATGAAGTGGGTTGTCCAGCCCTGACAAATAGCTAAGACTCTGCCTCACACAATTTACAGGAGACTTTTCTACATAGGCCATACTATGGAGACAGGAAGTAAAAGTAGCTCTACCTAATATACAGAAACAAACACAGGGAGGCTGCCAAATTGAGGAATCAAAGAAAAATGGCCCAAATGAAAGAATAGACCAAAACCCCAGAAAAGGAACTAAGCAAAACAGAAATAGCCAACCTACCAGATGAAGAGATCAAAGCACTGGTTATTAGGATGCTCAGAGAACTCCTTGAGTACAGGAAAAAAATAAAGGAAGAAATGAAGGTCACACTAAGTGAAATACAGAATAATCCATAGGAAACCAACAGAGAAGAGAAGGAAGCTGGAATTCAAACCAATGGTTTGGAACACAGGAAAGAGATAAACATTCAACTAGAACAAAAAGAAGAAACAGATTGAAAAAAAAAAAAAAACAAGGATAGGATGAGGAAACTCTGGGACATCTCCAAATGTGTCAACATCTAAATCATAGGGATGCCATAAGGAAAGGAGGAAGAGCAAGAAATTGAAAACTTATTTGAAAAAATAATGCAAGAAAACTTCCAGAAAGAAATAGACATCCAAGTCCAGGAAGCACAGAGAGTCCCAAACAAGATGGACACAAAGAGGACCACACCAAGACACATCATAATTAAAATGCCAAAGGTTAAAGATAAAGAGAGAATCTTAAAAGCAGCAAGAGAAAAGCAAAGAGTTACTTAGAAAGAAGTTCCCGTAAGACTATCAATGGATTTCTCAAAAGAAACTTTGCAGGCAAGAAGGGACTGGCAAGAAGTATTCAAAGTGATGAAAAAGCAAGGACTGCCCTGGCTGGTGTGGCTCAGTGGACTGAATGCTGGCTTGTGAACCAAAAGGTCACTGGTTCGATTCCCAGTCGGGGAACATGTCTGGGTTGTGGGCCAGGTCCCTAGTATGGGGCATGTGAGAAGCAACTGATTGTTGTATCTCTTACATGTTGATGTTTCTCTCCCTCTCTTCCTCTCTCCCTTCCCCTTACTCTAAAAATAAATAAATGAAATTAAAAAAAATAACAACAAGGACTTATAACCTAAATACTGTATCCAGCAAAACTATCATTTAGAATGGAAGGGCAGATAAAGTGCTTCCCAGACAAGGTAAAGCTAAGTAGTTCATCACCACCAAGCCATTATTACATGAAATGTTAAAGGGACTTATCTAAGAAAAAGAAGATGATAAAAAATATGAATAGTAAAATGACAATAAACTCACAAGTATCAACAACTGAACCTAAAAAGAAAAAAGCAAGCAAGCAACAAGAACAAGAACAGAATCAGAGATATGGAGATCATTTGGAGGGTTATCAGCAGGGAGGAAGAGAATGGAGGAAAGGTGCAGGGATTAACCATAATCAATAGGAACAAAATAGACAGGAGAAGTTAAGAATAGCATAGGAAATGGAGAAGCCAAAGAACTTATATGCACAATCCATGGACATAAACTGGGGGGCAGGCATTGCTGGAGGGAAGTGGGTACCAAGTGGAGGGGGAGCAAAGGGAGAGAAATTGGGACAACTGTAATAACATAATCAATAAAATATACTTAAAATATACTATATGTTTGTAAATGTTTAAAAATAGATAAGACATAAAATTATTTACCTCAAACCCTTAATAGGGAATTCCTATGGGAAAAAGAGCTGCGTGGAGTGGAACTTTGACTTTTTATTCTCCCTACCACTGTATTGTTTGAATTTTTTACAATAAGCATTACTTTTGTGATGACAAAAACATTTTAAATTATTACATTCAGTGATACTGGAATAATATCCTCTGTACTTTTGATGCCATTTAGGTGCTACAGTCTAGTTTTCATTCAAAGGTGGGAATAAGTGCCACGTGGCTTCTGTTTCTGGTTTGAGAAATGTGGGGTTAGGGAGTGAAGGCAGGAGGCCCTTGTGCCTGGGGTTTGTTACAAACAACTCTTGTTCAAGATGTGGAGAGCCTAAGACATTGTTTTCCCCCACAATCCACAAACACCTTACTCAGAACAGGAAATGTACACTCAATGAATTACTATGTCAAAGACACAATCTATAAAAGAATGGGAGAACCATTTTTTATGGAATTAAATTGTTGGAAGGAAGCCAAGGAAGTGACACATGTCACCTCCTGTTTCTGGCTAAACAACCCTTAAATCATTGATATTGTTCATCAGATTGTGTTGGATTTTAGGTACTATGAGTAAATTAATTTATTTCCCAGCTAATTTTAATTTTTTCACATTTTTATTAGAAAGTGAGGAACAGCGCCTGTGCATTGATTAGAAATCTATTCTACTTTTTATTAAAACTATTAAAAAATAGCCTTTGCTTCATCTACCTGAATAGAGTTTGGCCCCTAGTATGCATTGGCGTGGGTTTATTTTTAATATCTTTATTTAATTTCTCTCCAACTGAGTCAAAGCAGAGAATAAATCTTTTATTTCCTTCATGTTTTTTTCAATGTAATTGACTTATCACTTATCTCACTGAGTCTTAGTTTGGACATCTGAAAAATACAAGCATTTACTGTAGGAGTCACATTTATACTTTGTATACTTTATATTATATACACAGGTTTATAGATGAGACCACTTTGTAGAGATTAAAATAATTAAGAAATGCTAACTACTTAGTTCCCAATTTAATTTATGGGGTTGAATATTTTTCATAAATCTAGGATAGAACAAATTTGTGTATGTAAGAAAGCCTATTAATCCTAAATCAGAAGAGTGAGAAGTGTAGCTGTTGAACAGCCAGTTGCATCCATGATTCTTAGACTCAGGACAGAGGTCTGATCTGGAGGGAGAGATTTGGGAGCCATCAGCCTGTCGTGGTGGTTGAAGTTGAAGGTGCATTGTCACATAAGGGGAACGTGTAGAACTAGAGGAGATGAGGATGACCTGGGGCTGAACTCAAAACCAGTGATAGCTATCTAAGGCAGAGGTCTTTAAGTTGGATAAAGTACCCTGAGGGGAAGATTTTCTAAGGGGTACCTGAGCATGGATGTTTTAAGGGAATCTGTTTCTAGATCCTCAGCTTCCATTTCCAATCATTCCGTTAATTGCTCTATCTGAGAATGTGCCTGTGATGGGGTTGGGGCGTGGAGGGCAGTCTCTCCTTTCTTACCCTTTCTCAGTTTCCTTTCTTGCACTTTCAAAAAGAAAGGCACACTCTTCATTGCACCAGGCTGCACTGTCCTAAAAGGTAAAAGTCTCCAGGATGACGAACATATGAACAATTGGAAATACTGGTACTGGTTCTGGGAAAGCAGATGACTCTAGTGACTAAACAGCAGGCCTTCTGCCAGCCAGTGGTCTCCAACTCTCTGCATTCAGCAGAACTGAAGTGGACCTTACTGAGTTGTCAGCTATTAAACCATCACAATTAGTCTGTGATTATAGATCACTCTGATTTTAGCATAACTCAAAAAGAGTTCAATGATTTTATATATATATATATATATATAAAACTTTTTCCTTCCTCATTCACTTATTTATGTGAATAAGGTTTCTCAGAATTTACATCTATAAAAATGAAAAATAGGAATAGAATAGAATTGATTCTGAACCCTGTCTCATTCTAGCAACAAATAATATTTACCAGCAGATGACTAAACTAGGGGGAATATGTATTTATATATCTCTAGTCCCATAAATTAAGAGGTGCATTTCTGTCTTAGTCTGTTTGGGCTGCTACAACAAAATAGCACAGACTGGGTAACTTAAAACCCACAGAAATTTATTTCTCATGGCTCTGGAGTCTGGGAAGTCCAAGATCTTGCATGGTGCTGGCAGATTTGGTATTTAGCAAGTACTTCCTAGTTCATGGGTGGCACATTCTCATTGTGTCCTCATGGTGGAAGTGGCTAGGGAGCTCTCTGGGGTCTCTTTTCATAAGAGCACTAGTCCCAATCATGAGGGCAGAGCACTCCCAAAAGCCTTCCGTTCAAATACCATCACATGCGGCATTAGGATTTCAACATGTGAATTGGGGGAGACACAAACATTCAGACCACAACAATTTCCAATAAAAGGCAAAAGTATAGGGACAGAAAGTAGTTCACCATATGGCTGGGGCTAGGGATAAGGGCTGAGGATTTCCTGAAGGGAGGCAAGAGGGAACTTTTGGAATTAAGGAAATGTTTTGTACCTTCTTGATTTTGATTGTAGTGATGGTTATGTAATTGTACACAATTGTCTAAGGTCATCAAAATATACACTTAAAATGGGTAATTTTTTAATCTAAATTATACCTCAATAAATGTATAATTTTCTATATAATAATTACATATCAAATTTATAATATTTATGTTATTTTGATCAATTATGCACCATTAAATGTAATGGTGCATAACTCAACCCAGAAGAAATTTTTAACATTTAGAGGCTATGACTATGGGAAACACAAACACATTTTAATTTTTACTTATTTTCCAGAGAAGTAAAAGAGAGATCAGTAAAAACTATAAGGTATAACATTAGGTATAGCAAAATATATAACATTAGGGTTAAATTCTGTGGGAAATGATAAATGATGTCAAAAGGGAAAAAGAAACCGTATAAAATGCCAACTCTTAAAAAAGAGGTTCAAATATTTTAAAATATGGATGATAGTGGGTTATAACATCACTATGTTTTATAGATTCCATTAGATTTATTTAAAAGAACAGTAGAAAAGTTTCATTTTAATATATTAACATTTATGATGTACTAGAAATTTTAAACTTTGCAACTATTTAGACTCAAGATAAAAATTTTTAAATAACTTAAAAATGTGCAAGGTGAGTATATAATTTCTCAGAGCACTTTTAGGTATAAAAAAGGAATAAAAAAGAAAATCATTGATTTAGGGATGGGCACAGCAATGAGGACTAAGAAAGAATAACCAGGAAGAAAGAAGAAAAGTCGGAGGGCATGTTCACAGAATTCAAGTAGACTTTTAAGGGGAAGATTGTTCCCCACCTTAGCTCAAGCGAGGCAAGTGCCACAAGATAATCTACTGAGGCTTTAATTCTCTATGGGAAATATTTTCACCATTCCCGGGACCAAGAGGGGATTTTGAGTTTGGAGACCAAGTATGCTCAAAAACAGTTGAGTTGTTTAATTGCAGAGGAAGGGCTCCAAGGGCACTGCATAGTTGAGTATGCACTGGTAAGCAGGGGAGAGTGTCCTGAATAAACTGAGGCTCAGGACGCTCAGTGAGGCCAGAGGCATTCCCCTACGGAACCCTGGGCAGGTGGCAAATGCATTGTCTACCTAGAGAGGAGGCACTGGGTTTTCTAGTCTAGATAGCACCACTTGTGCCCAGCATAGAACCAAAGCAGGTAGCCATTTGTCTTTAAGGGAAGAGTATAGGGTGCAGAAGAAGCATGTCAGTCCAGACTCTTGCGAACTGAAGACCCTGTCCCCAGTATTCCATGCTGTCTAATACCCTCGTGAACCTTGGAAACAGATTAATTTTTATAGGGGGAAACAAAGTCTGTGTGCTGTTGCATACTAAAAGCCACTCCATATAGATTAAGAAGTGTTCAGCTGAATTTGACAGCTGGGAAGTCACTGGTGCAGTTTCAGTGAGTGTGGGGCCGGATCTAGATTTTATGGAAAGAGGAAAGAGTGGGAAGTGAGGAAGTGGAGAAGGCACATGTAGACTGCTTGTTCAAGAAACTCACCTATGAACAGAAGGTAAGATAAAGGGTGGAAGCTGGAGGTGAAGGAGGCAGAGTAGAGGATTCTGCTGTAAGGCCACTGACATCTGCATTGCAACATGTACTCCTGCTGACCATTGTTCTCTCATCCAGCTTCTCTGGGCATCTTGTTGTTTCCTTGGTTTTTATGAAGGTGACTGTAAAGTAAAGTGAGCTGCTCTAACGGATGAACTCCCAAAACTCAGTGGCTTACCACAATCAAGTTTTATTTCTCATGAAGGTAAAACCCAGTTGGGTATTTCTGCTGGGTGGTCATGTTCTCCAGCAGACATGCATGGACCCAAGCTCATTCCATCCATGTCATCTTCCACACTTGGCTTCCAAAGTTGCTCTGGAAAGGGAAAGGGGCATAGAGAATTGCTTGTGGGAGGTTCTATGGGCCAGGACAGGAAGCGGTGCAGGTCACTTTTGCCCACTAAGTGCAGAATTTAGCCACACGAGCGCACCTAACTGCAAAGAGGCTGGAAACGTGATGTGCAGTGTACTACATTAAGAGATGGGTCTGATGAGTGTGCACTAGCCTGCCACATTATACTATCCACTCATTTCTATTTCCCACTGGGCCTATATCTTAGCCTCTCAGGACCCCGTCCTCTCTGTAGACTGGTATCTTGACTAGGGTACTGCCTAGATTCCTGTTCTAACCTATTTCCAGCCTGATACATTTAAGTCTCAGAGTTTCTTGTAGAGACTGTAAGGCAGTTAGTTATTCCTGCTTATTAATCAAATCACAGAACACCTAAATTCTTGGCTTGGGAAGTATCAGAGGGGAAAGTGTTAAGGGTTTGGAGATGTGACAGGCAGCAGGAACAAACACAAGCATTTCACTTCTCCCTTGGGGTTCTCTGCCATGATGACCATTGTCACCACCACGGTTACAGGGACTTTGTGAATATCCTACCTCCAATGTAAGCAAACCTGACTTCACACAGGATAGCATTTTCAGGAAGACTGTTCTTAATTTTAAGGGAGGACAAATGGAAATGAACAGGATATTGTGTATAAACTAGAGGCCACTGGTCACACATAGCCACAGAAGGACTCACCGCCCACTCTCCCTTTTAAGTGCTGCCCCTTGTAGCCAGCATGACTTCTCCGTGTGGACTAGTTGGTTTGGCCTAACCGCTGACACTATTCTAGACTGATATTTCACTCTTGGTCTCCGTGTTGTATGAGTTTAGCTTACTGATGAATCTTCTTGTTAGCTTTGGTGTCTGTGTTAATTTAAAATGAAAATATAAAATCTTTATAGACTACTACCTTTATATTTTGGGGACTTGTTTCATATTCAGTTTTAACTTAGTTTGAATTGGTTACACTTAGTAAAATTGAGATTTAATACATACTCTAAATTTCACATCACTAAACCTCTCTATGCTGTAGTTGCTCTCTACCTCACAAATGGAAATTATATTATGAAATGACTTGTGTTGGATATTGTTTGTATCACAAGGGTTGCATTTCCACATAGTTATGATAAGGTGTTGATTCTGCCAGTGAGATGTCCTCATGGTGTTTGGATGGCACAAGTAGTGTGTAATTCTTCCTCCAGTAGTGGCAGTTGACACCAGGGTTTGACAGACAAATTTTTGCAGTAAAACTGGATTCCAAAGACTGCCCTGACAGTAACCAGTTTCTAAGCTGCAAAGCAGCTGTGACATTGGTGGGGATTTCCTGTCATTTCCTGCAGTTTCTGATTCCGTGTGCAGTGGCTTCCTGATGTCCACGGCTGATGTGGTGTCACCTGAGAGTCAGTGGTGGTACCTTCTCAACCTTCACCCATCCACTCCTCCCACAGATTTTGTACACATGTGATTCTGTATATTAAATATTGCTGCTAATATCTGAGTAGTTCCTTTTTTCCTCACTAAACTGTAACTGAGATATTAGTTGTATTGAATTCATTAAATGCTTACATTTAATAATAATACAATAAGAGTTAACATGTGTTGAGTGTCTACCAACTACTAGTGATTGGGCTAGGATTTTTACATGCATAATCTTATTTAGTTCTCTTAAGAACCCTATGAGGCAGTTTCTATTACTATTCTCATTTTGCAGAGGAAGAAACTGAGGCACAGGGTTACTTATTAACCTAGGTCTCGGAGGCGGCAAGCAGCAGAGTGGGAATTTCAGCTCAGGCTGTCTGAATCCAGAGAGTGTTCAATGACTCCACACCATGCTGCCCTTTCCCTTGCACAGAGATGTCTACTTCAGATCTCCAACAAGGTCTGCTTCAGGTCTGAAGCCAGAAGTGTTTTGGAATTTAGAAGTTTCAACTTTTAGAAGGGGGACGTAGCACATACGCTGCATGTTAATCGTGGGGCAGTATAAAAGGGACCTGGGACCAGACCTTGTAATCAAACACACTAATAGTTCTGTAATGGGATGAGTGTTCATATTAAGTAAGGTAAAGACCATAAATAGCAAAAGGAAAGTTCAATTGCTACCACGTGTTGTAGGTGCCAAACTTTGGGGAAAAAAACTTTTGGTTATCAGACCTTGGCGGATTTCAAAATGCAGATTAGGAATTACGGACCTGCAATTAACATGAGTATAAGCAAATAGAAAATCTTTAATCTGTCTACTCATGACAGATTGATTAGACACACCTCCTCTCCTTTTTTAGCTAAAGTACATGGGCAAGGACTTAATTTTTATCTATTTAAGTCCAATGTAATTGCAAGTATGTTTACTTTGCAGATGCCAAAAGGTTAAGGTCATGATATTGTTTCACAATGACCAGCATATCACCCTGCCTCACAGGACAGAACCAGATAAAATCAGCAACTCAGTTGTGAAAAACAATACTTCAGAATCTCTTAAAGTTTACCTTGTTGTTTTTTGTTGGGGGCATGGAGCTTTTTGGGGGCTTAATTTTTTTTTCAGTTATAGTTGCCATACAATATAGTATTAGTTTCAGGTGAACAACATAGTAATCAGACATTTATATACACCTTGTTCTTTTATGACTTGACAGCTTATACAGCATTTCTGTTAATATTGATATTTATTTTTTAAGGCTTTAGCAAAAATATAGCTAACTATAGCTTTAGCATTTATTTTTAATCAATTTATATCAGTTACCTGCATTGGGGTAACAAATCACCCAAAAAACAAACCACCCTAAAGTCGGTGGCTTAAAACAACAACTTCTTTTCTTTTTTAAAAAAAGATTTTATTTATTTATTTTTAGAGAAAGTGGAAGGGAGGGAGAATGAGAGGGAGGGAAACATCAATGTGTGGTAGACTCCCACGTGGCCCCCACTGAGGACCTGGCCCACAACCCAGGCATGTGCCCTGAGTGGGAATTGAACTGGCAACCTTTTGGTTCGCAGCCCGTGCTCAGTCCACTGAGCTACACCAGCAAGGTAAAAAACAATTTCTTATGTTTTCATGGTTCCGTGGGTTGACTGGACTCACGTGAGTCATCTTCATTTAGGGTTTCTCATGGGGTTACACAGCTGGGGCTCAAGGAATCTGAAGGCTTGACTGTGCTGGACACCCAAGATAACTCACTCACATGACTAGCAGTTAATGCTGGCTGTTGCCAGGGCCTCAGCAAAGGTTCATTCAGACCAAATATATGTGGCCTCTTTATGTGGCTTGGGCTCCTTTCAGCATGGTGACCGAATTCTGGAGGATTGGTGTTCCAGAGACCCAAGTGGAAGCTGTAAGACTTCTTATGATCTAGACTTAGAAATCACTTAATATCATTTCCACCCTAGTCTTTGGGTCAAAAGTAAGTCATGGCCAACCTAGATTTAAGAAGGACGATAAAAAAGGATATAAATATTGGAAGCATGGTTCACTGGCAGAAGGGAGGGCATCTTTGAAAATTAGCTGCCATACAACTTATGTAGATATGTCCACAAGAGTTTAAAAGTTAATTTAAAAATTATCTGCACAGAGGCAAAAGTTTTATTACCCTACAACAGAGACTAAAATGCCTTGAAATTGTAATTTAATTTTTTTAGTATGTTAGAACACTTTTTAATATACCTCTGTTTGATGAGACAAATCAATTATAATAAATGACATGACATATAAGTGGCCCAATGGAGAGGTGAAATATGGCAACTATAAGTTGAGTAGGCAGAAGAAATTCTAGAAAGCAATAAAAACATAAGGAGACATTTTTCAAGTGATAGGCATCATTATAGGTTTTTGGGAAACCATGATAACCACTTTAGTATGTAATTAGGAGCAGGGTGGCTTATGAGCAAAAAAGCAGAGGAGATAATGAGAGGCAGCCTTTTTAGTTGAAAACTAGTTATTCCTGCTTTTTTTTTTTTTTGAGTCACAGATACTTTGAGTATTTGAGAAAAGTTAGAAAATGTCCTCCCCAAATGGATATCTGTATACCTTTGTTTCTTCCTGAATTCTTTCCTCCCTATCTTTCTTTCTCCTTCTCTTCCTTCATTTCTTGTACAATTACTTATAGAGAGCTGACTCAGTATCAGATACCAATCTGGACTAAGGGATAGACTATGGAAAAAGATAGATAATTTCCAAATCTCATGGCATGTATATTCTTAAGATAAGGAAACAGAAAAAACAAAACAAAATGATACATCATAAAAAACATTAAAAAAAGATACACCAACACATTAAACAAGAGAACCTCAGATATAAGTAACGAAATGCGTATATAACATCTTGTATACAATTTTATGGGGTTCAAAGTCTTTCCATGGACTTGTCTTCCTTGCTCTGCAATCAATAACCTCTCTTTTAAACCAAAGGATAACTTTTTAATGTGAACAGTGTGGGCATAGCTGTTGGTACTTCATTGCTTTTTCACTTAGACTGAACACACAGTTGTTGACTGTCATTAAAAAATTTTTTTTCCAACCATGAAGAGCAACTATGGTAGGGTCAGTGGAGCTGACTTCCCTAATTGATGGAGGAACATTGGTTCCTTATGGAATTTCAGAAAGTTCTGCTGCTTGTGAGGTTGAAAATGTGTCCTGCAAGACTTTCCACAGCTTTATTTAAATAAAAAAATCCCTCCCTTTGGAAACTATCTGCTTGCCTCTTTTAAAAAAATGAAATGGATCAGATAGCCATGGGTTCATATTTCAAAGTCTCAGTTTACAGGAGAGTCTAAGGACCTACAATTTCATCCATATTCTGAAGATGAGAGTGAAGGATGGAAGGTTTGCTTTGGAGAATTTTTTCTCTATGTCCTTTGTTTTTGTGTTCTCACCACAAATTGTACCTCTGGCCTTAGTTATTATGGCATCCTGTGGGGGATTCAAACATATACTTTCATTTTGGGAAACATTTTAAGTTATTTTCATTAGCATAACATATAACTTCTGCAAAAGCAAAATACAAATATCCATCTATCATATTCCATTTGTTATAGTTTTAAACCTTTGGTATTTGTGAAATATTTTTAAAAAGATTTTTATTTATTTTATTTTTAGACAGAGGGTAAGGGAGAAAGAGAAGGAGAAAAACATCAGTGAGTGGTTGCCTCTTGCAGGCCCCCAGTTGGGGACCCGGGCTTCAACCCAGGTATGTGCCCCGACTGGGAATCAAACCATTAACCCTTTGGTTCACAGTCCGGCACTCAATCCACTGAAGCCAGAGCTGAAATATTTTAATTGCTAACACAAACTGTTACTCCATATATTTTTTCACTTTTGGTGCTTTACTGGTATCAAGCTTTTACTCTTTCTTCAGTTAAAGGGTATTTTAATAATCTGGCACTTCACGTTGGAGTGAATATAATTAAATATAATTATTCAAGGGTTGGTAACAATGGCCCTGTGGGTCAAAACCACCTATTTCTATAGGTAAATATTTAGTGGAACATATCTATACTCATTCTTTTCTATATTTTTTATGACTGTTCTCATGTTTACTATCTTTCTCCTTTAAGAAAAAATTTGCTCATTCTGATTTAGAGGAAAAGTTAATCTATCTTTTATTTCATTTAAAACCATTGATATACATTTTAAATGTGTTAAATGCCATACATAGATGAAATTGCATGCCCACCACATGTCAAGTACTACCCTGGAGCTATCTTAGCAAACAAGAAAGATAAAAATCTGTGTTTATGCTTTAACAATACCTCTAAGATGCTTAATAATAAAAATTAAAGCAAGCCCCAGAAGTTATACCTAAGAACAAATCAAGTTTTATATTGAGGTGACGTGACTCATTGATGATACTTTGACTTGGGGAAAGATAGGGGGATTTCTGAACTTAATAATATTATAGCATCAGAGTGCTATTATTGAAATATAAAATTGAACCAATGATGCTTATGATGAAGTTCAAAATAAAGTTTTAAAAAAGTACCCACGTATTTTATGAGAAAACATATCTGAAATTTCTACTTCATTTTGCCAAATCCAGGGTTGTTCATCCAAATTCCCATGAACTCATTAACCAGGGCCTTGGGGTTCTTGTTTATGGTGTTTGCAGTGATGTCCCTTGAGTAACATCTCTTGCATGTCTCTGTGGTTCCCAAGGTCTCCTTAAATGATGAAAGCTGACCCAAAACATGGCAATTTATTTATTTATTTATTTATTTATTTATTTAAAGATTTTATTTATTTTTAGAGAGAAGGGAAGAGAGGGAGATACATAATCAGGGAGAGGGAGAGAAACATCAATGTGGGAAACATTGATCAGTTGCCTCTCATATGGACAATCCAGTTGCCACTCCTGTGTGACTGACTGGGGTGGAACCCACCCATAATCCAGGCATGTGCTCTGACTGGGAATTGAACTGGTGACTTTTCATTTTGCAGGATGACACAACAACTGAGCCACACCGATCATGGCAAAACATGGTATTTTAATTCAATAACCATTTATTGAAGGCCTACTATGTGCAAAGAAATCTGTGGGTCCAGTGGGACTACAAAACTGAATGAGTTGGGGTGTCTGCCTTTCAGAAGTTCAGGATATCCCAGTCTGGGTGATAGCTAATCAGACAGTTCCATAACTTTTGGAGATGTGTTTGGATGTTGAAAAAAGTTTCCTGTATCCTCCCAACTCCTGAGTTATTTTTACCCCAATTCATATATCAAACAATTTATGTCACTTTTTGGACCAGCATCATAAAAATAAACACTAGTCTTCACAAATCTGGCTTAAATGAGTGAATCAAAGACCCAAAGGAAAGTATAAATTTATATTTTCTTAAAAGTGTACAAAGAGATCATACTTGTGAGCTAGAAGAAGCCTTAGATACTAAGACCTAATCTTACACTTATTACAGTTTGCTTCTTTAATATGTGACCCTCCTCTCCTATGTTGCACACAGGACCCAGTTTCTTAGTGTCAGTTTTCACCAGCTGGAAAAGCCAGATAATGACAACCATGAAGAGTTGCCAGCTTCGGTAATTCTAGTTCCTGGAATCAAGGACAGGAAGCCTTTTAGTTATTGCACACCCTAACTTTTCTAACTTCTATTGAATAAATCATTTAACTGTCAGCTAAATACAGTGTTGGAAAGTTTGCATCATTCATCTTTTTATGGCACTTCTTAATGGAAGACTCTGGAGATTAAAACTCTTGACAATTTCCATGAAATTAAAACGCTGACCTAGAGAAAGATGGGACAAAAGATGAACATTTGAGAACTTTTAAGTAGTAATGGGATCTTACACAGTAGCCTATTTAAAGTAGTGCTGATCTGAACACTTAGATTAAGTTCCTGAAAAATGACAAAACTATGAATTTTGTCAAAAGCAATGTCGTTTTATCAAACGAATGATTATCTCGTACACTTACTAACGACCAAGCATTTGCTTGTTTCAAGTACTTGCCCTAAGAGGCAGGTAGCATTGTGCCACTTTAAGGTGAAGAAACTGAGGCAAAGAGAAAATTAGACAGTCGAAGGTGTGACAGGTGCTAGGTCGTTGAGGCAGAAATGAAACCCGAGGCAATCTGGCTGCAGCGACCAGGCTCTTGGTCACTACTCTGTTGACCTCACACCTGGTCCCAGCCATCCGTTGACCTGTCCATTGGACATCAGCTTGTCTGTCGTGTTCCTGCACTGCTTCCAGTGCAGTCTCCACTGCGTCCCAGGCCCCTTCCCTCTCTTCCTCAGCGTCCAGGGGTCAGAGTCTCAGAGTCCCGGCTTCTAGAGGAGGGATGCGGTAAACCTGGACGCGCGCCCCCGCGGGCGGCGGGAACGCGGAGTGGCGTGCCGCGGGGAAGGGGCGCCAGGGCCGCGCCAAGATGGCGGCGGCCACGGCCACTGTGGTGACGGTTGGCGGCGGCCCGTGAGGCGGGCGGGGCTGGCAGCGCGGAGGCGGGGTCCCGGGCTAGCCGCCCTGGAGGCGGGGGCCGTTTCCATAGCGGCGGCAGGAGGTGTCGCGCCGGGGAACTTCCTGGTTCCCGGGCTCGGCTACGCCGGGATCCTCTTGGAAGGGAAACAATGGGGCGGAGGGCACTGCGGTAGCTGCCGCCGCGCCGGGACCTGCTCGGCCACCGGGACTCCCCGCTCTGCCCCCTTCATTGCCTCCGCTGGGACCGTCCGGAGGTAACTTAATTTCTTCCTCTCCCACCGCCAGTAGCCGGTCTCCCGCGGCGTTCCCCAGGTCTCCTCCAGGGCAGGGACTCCGACTTGGTCCCGGGGAGCTGGACGCCGCCATTCCCGGACCCGGGGGAGGTGGACGGAGCTGCGGGTGCTCTCTCAGCGCTCGCGGGGGGCAGGGTTCGCAACCGTGTGTGGGGCCGTCCTTGTCGTCACTCTGGAACCTTGATTGTGGGGTTCTGGGGGTGTGATTGGCAGGTTGGCGGGCGCCGGGTGGGGAGCGCTGGGGCGCGGGGGGCGTGCGGGGCGGGTCTGCCGGGGACTGCGCGGGACGACCTGATGGCCAGTGAAGGGGGCTCGTGGAAGGGGGCCGGGTCGAACAGATCCCGGGGGAGGGGAGACCTCTGCCCCTTCCCCCCAGAGCAAGTTTCGGCCCCGCGGGAGACGTGTTTCCCTGCAAGTTTCACTTGCGTCTTCAGAGTCCAAGTGGGCAAGACTGAGGCAAACTTCGTGCTTTTAAATTAGTGCCTTCATGCTGAGGAACTTTGTTTCGACTAGGCGAGAGGAGGATGCGGTGAATGAGGGATTCGGAGAACCTGGAAATATGTGCGTCTTTGCAAAGTTTGAAGGATAGTTTGGAGCTAACAGCCTTGTGACTGTGTGGCGTATCCATTGCGTGAGAATGGTTACTCGCAGGTGTTTTAATTTCAGAAAATATGAGGAGTCTATGTGTCCACTGGTGGACATTTCTGTAAATCGAAGGTTGAACTCTCCCTGCCTCCCCGCCCATTTTGATCCACAGATGCTTTGTAGTCAGTCGACTTTAGCAGGAGTTAAATGAGACCTTTATGGGGCTGGGAAAGATTTTCGAATTGGTAATACCCAGTCATTGGAAATAATGTGACACAAATGGAAAGGAAAAGTGGGGACATGATCTTGAATATTTCACTTGCCAGAACAAAGTGATTTCAATCCTATAACCCATTTGTAAAGAAAATTAAGACTTTGGGATAGGTGTTTAATATTTTGTAGCTCAGAAAATTTCGGCAGAACTTTAAAGATCACCTTAGTCAAGTCCCTCATATTTTGAATCTCTGGGAAGTTCTGTTACAGGGAAATCAGAGTGGTTTATTATTTTTTTTTTCCTGAAGTCACCTTAATAAGAATTAAAATTAGCCAGCATCAAATGAACAGTGGTCTATTTGCTTTTATTTCTTACTCCTCAGACCCTAAAATTAAGAAAAAATATTTCTAAATTTGCCGTTGTTTTATAATAAAGTTTGCAGACATAGTGTAATTTATTACTTAAAATTGATATTAATCCTATGTTGTATTCTACATAGGCAATTGAAATATGTCATAAGAAAAAAATATACTAACAAAAGTAGAAATTAACTTTTAAAGGAAAACCATACTTTTAATTTCAAGTATAGGTATGCTGAGTTAACAGAAATTCCATTGCTGATTATGTATGTATGTATTTATTTATTTATTACTTATTTTATTTTAATTGTTGTTCAAGTACAGTTTTCTGTCTTTTACTCCCATCCCAGTCCACCCCCACAGTGCTCCCCACCTCCCTCCCATTTCCACCCCCCTTAGTTTTTGTCCATGTGTCCTTTATACTTGTTCCTGTGATCCCTTCCCCTTTTCCCCTGATTATGTATTTAAAGAATGGAATTGTCACAAAGCCATTCAAAGAAACATCATGTACCAAGCGTTAGGTCTTGGTGTTGGTACCTACTTACTGTTTTTAGCTAAACTGTCAGTGACTCTTGTACTCGTTTTTGGTAAGGATATCCTATTACCAGTTTGAACAGTGTTTTGACATGAAGTTGCTCCTAGTAAGGACAACTGCCATTGGTTAAACAAGTCAGTAAGTAGAAGTGACAGCTTTGGCACCATCTGCTAATGGACTGGTCATCCTTAGCATTGTTGGGAACCAAGACAACTTCCTGGCATGGAGATCCGGAGTGGGCTGGGCCTCCAGTGCTGAGAAGAGGTTGTGCTGGTCAGTCTTTGCCACAATCTGCATCCATCTCAAGTTACTGTTACATTTTGTAGCCAGTGAAAATGGGTGAAAAAGAGGCCAATAAATTCAAGTTAGTGGCAAATTAAAAAAAAATTGGTTACAGAGCGCCAGGAATGAAATGATGGTTTTAAGCTGCAAAAGACTCAGCAGCAATACTAAAACTTGGGGAATTGCTACTTCAGGTGGACAGAGACACATGATTACGTTTTGTAGTTCATGTTTGCAAATTCACTTAACCATTCTTGTTTTAGTTCAGTGTGATTTTTGGAAGGCATATTGCATTCTTAGATGTGATTTACTTATATGTAGACATTCATAACTTTCCCTTTTAAAAAGTGTCTCAATTTTTACAGAGGAAGTCAATAAATACAAAGATAATATTAATTTGAAAGTATTCTGCCTTCTGGCACACTTCATTATAATATGTGGGAGTAGAGCAGGGGAATTAGTCACAAACATTTGGATTCTCAACAGGTCTGAGCCATTTCCAGGCTATATCACTTCATGCAAATAACTTATATTTTAAAGCTTGTTATTATCATTATTATTAGTAAAGTTAGGGGGATCATAAATTCAAGTTTGTTTATTCAACAGGTATTTCTTGAGTGCCTTTTGTGTACCCCAAGAGCTTGCATTTGGTACCTTGTTTTCAGCAACAGGGTGCATAAGTCTTTTAAAGTAAAGTACAGGGAACTCTGAAACCTATAACTAGGGGACCTAACTTGCTTTGGAGGTGGCAGGGCAAGCATTCCTGAGGAAGTGACTTGTAAGACCTGAAGGAGGAGGAGGTGGTAGGTGAAAAGGGGAGGTGGCTGGGTGGGACCCTTTGAGAATGAGAGAAGAGCATGCACACAGTTCCTGAAGAGACTGTTGAGAAGGTTAGATAAGAATATGTGTTTATTAGTGCCCTACCTGGCACCGAAGCAACCACTGTTAGTTGTATAGAGAAGGCTCTTGGCACCATATTCTAATCGTCTTGTTCCATAGCCAGTATAGAAAGGCAGTCAATCTAGGTCACTGTAACTGCACTAGACCTGGAAATGACTCTGCATACTGTGGTGTCTACTGTTATAACTCTGGCACCATTACTTGTTAGTTTCTATATCTGTAAAAGTGGGATTGAATGTTAAATAAAAGATTCTTTGATTGCTTTACAGAGATAACTATCATTCGATATCAGTATAGTGTTATACAAGGGGGGACCCCCTCAAAACAGGAATTGTCTTCTGGAGGGCGGGTCCCTTATAGTACAGGCTTTCCCCACTAGGGGAGTGTTCAGGAACCCATCTATATCAGTGTACCAGCTGGTGTTGTGAGAGGCTGCATTCTGTTTCAGTGAATGTTTTTGAAGACTTTTCCATGTTTACTCATTTTATAAGTGATTTATGAGCTCTCCTGCTCATACTGCATTGAGTGTTTAGCAGTTTCTGACCCCCCAAAACTGGCGAGCCCCATCCCTCACCCTCCCTATTCACCCAGTCTTGCCCCAAGCAACTTTTTTTGTTTCCCTGGATGAAAACAATCCTCAAAGGGAAACATTTTGCTGATGTGGAAGAGATGAAACAAAAAAAAAGCAGAAGCACTAAAAGGTATCAAAATCAGTGAGTTCAAAAATTGTTTTGAGCAGTTGGAAAAAGTCTCAGTAGATGTATTATATCAAATGGAGAGTACTTTGAAGGTGACTGAAGTTTAAACATGTAACAATAAATACATAATTTTTTATAAATAAATTCAGTTTTGGGGGGTCTCCCCTCATGTACTGATATCAGTATAATATTCTGATTTAACCATGATGGCGTTTTTCTTTAGAAGAGCTTAGACTACCTTATTTAAAATATCTAGTACAAAATAGCAGTAGTAGATTTAGGCTAAAATTAAAAAAATGTTTAGTAAATGGCAGGTAGTTTCATTTGCTTCTAGGAAGATTGGGAGCGACTGGAGTTTCATGTCTTTTGCTTAAGTGTTTTTGGCTCTAGAGACAGTAATTATTCTCTGATAGAGGTACACATTGCACCTGTGTGTTGCTGACATTGATGCCTGTAGAAAAAGTTATAATTTTATTCTGAAATTTTTCTTTCACTGAATTAGCAAGTGAATTAAAAATGTTAGAGTAATATTTTTCATGAAATAAGTGAAAGGAGATCATTTTAAGTTTCTTAATGTATGATTTCAGTTAGTAATATTATATAGATCACTAAAGGCAAATTAATATTTTATTATGGAATTAATGCAGTATTTCTAAGCCAGTTAGCTGTTTGGGCTTTTTGTTCCTGCCTCTTTTTGTTTGTTTTTTGTACATTTTAATCTTTGTTAGCCTATCTGTGGTAAGATAAGGAAAGATAAGGTGAAATAAGATTTTGAAAAGTTAGTCACAATGAAAAAAACTGAACGGATGAGGAGATTGAAATTTATAAAGGTTAGGTATATGTGTGTGGGCTAGATATGTCTGTGTATTTTGTCAATACTTATAAAAATTAATGAAGTGGAATAATGACTATTGACATTAGTGTTTAAAAATTAAGAAAATCTATTTGTGGGGGATGGGTAGGGCAGGGGAGAGTAATGGGTGAAAATGGGGACAGATGTAATTGAACAACGATAAAAAATAAAAAATCTATTTGTCTCACCAGTTATATGTACTTCCCCCCCTTTTTCTAGCTTTGTTTTGGGTTGATTTTAAAAATATAATTATTCTCTTTCCTTTTTTTTATTAGCGTGGTATTCTATTCTTTTACTATTCCTTTAGTGCTTGCCTAAGAAATTCTAATATGTATTCTTGACTTATCAAAGTGCAATAGTACTTGAAACTTGCACCCTTTTTCCAGGTAATGCAAGGCCTTTAAAAACATTAAAGCTACTTTCTTTCATTATCTATTCATTGTTACCTTGTTTTCAAGTACATATATATAAACATATATTTAACCACAAAGAGGTTTTTCTGTTGCTTTATGCTGTTATTATTCAATTAGACTTACTGTATTTTTTTATTCTTTCTTTCATTACTGACCTTTCATTTGTAATAATTTTTTTCTCCCTGAAGATTACCCTTAGTATTTTTAAAAAATATATTTTATTGATTATGCTATTATAGTTGTCCCAATTTCTTCCCCTTTGCTCCTCCAGCATTCCCCCTGCCCCTTAGTTCATGTCCATGGATCATACATACAAGTTGTTTGACTTCTCCATTACCTATACAGTTCTTAACATCTGCCTGTCTGTTTTGTACCCACCAATTTGTGCTTCTTATTCCCTGAACCTTTTACCCCATTTTCCTCCTTCTCCTTTCCAACTGAGAACCCTCCATGTGATCTCCATATCTATGATTCTGTTCCTGTTCTACTTGTTTGCTTAGTTTGTCATTTGGATTCAGTTGTAGATGTGAATTTATTGCCATTTTAATGTTTGTCCTTTTGGGCTCCTTCTTTTTCTTAGATAAGTCCCTTTAGCATTTCATATAATAATGGTTTGGTAATGATGAACTCCTTTAATTTTATCTTGTCTGGTAAGCACTTTATCTGCCCTTCTATTCCAAATGATAGCTTTGCTGGATAGAGTAATCTAGGTTGTAGGTCTTTGCTCTTCATCACTTTGAATACTTCTTGCCAGTCCTTTCTAGCCTGCAAAGTTTCTTTTGAGAAATCAGCTGATAGTCTTATGGGAACTCCTTTGCAGGTAATTGTCTGCTTTTCCTTAGCTGTTTTTAAGATTGTTTCTTTGTCTTTAACCTTTGGCATTTTAATTATGATGTGTCTTGCTGTGGTCTTTTTGTGTCAGTTGTTTAGGACTGTCTGTGCTTCTTGGATTTGTATGTCTATTTCCTTCACCAAATTAGGGAAGATTTCTTTCATTATTTTTTCAAATAAGTTTTCAATTTCTTGCTCTTCCTCTTCTCCTTCTGGCATCCCAATGATTTGGATGTTGGTATGTTTAAAGATGTCCCAGAGGCTCCTAAGCCTCTCCTGGTTTTTTTGAAATTGTTTTGTCTTCCTGCTCTTCTGGTTAAATGCTTTTTCCATCATTGTGTTCCAAATCATTGATTTGATTCTCAGCTTCATTCTCTCCACTGTTGGTTCTCTGTAGATTTTTCTTTATTTTACTTAATGCAACCTTCATTACTGCCTGGGTCTTTTTTATGGGGTTGAAGTACCCATTGAGTTCCTGGAGCATCCTGATAATCAGTGTTTTGAACTGTGATCTGATAGGTTACTTATCTCCATTTCATTTAGTTCTTTTTCTGGAGTTCTGTTCTTTCATTTGGGCCATATTTCTTTGTCTCCTTATTTTAGTAGCCTCCTTGAGTTTGTTTCTGTGTATTAGGTAGAGCTGCTTTGACTCCCTGTCTTAGCGCACCTGTTAAGTTGTATGGGGTGGAGCCTTAGGTAATCACCAGGATGGAGCAATGCCTGCTACCACTCTGTTGCTCTGTATGGGGGAGGGCGTGCAGAGGGGATGATGCCGTAGCCTGGCCTCTGGAGTATTGCCAGGGAGGAAGCCGTCTCCCCATTCACACTTCACTTTCTCTCCATATACTACTAGTGCCCCTCCTGCTGTTGCCCTGGAGCTAAATCCCAGAGAGGGTATGCCTGCATGAGTCCTAAGTCCTGTGCAGGACCTTTAAGAGGATGCAGTTTCTTCCTCCACCCCACCTCCCACTGGTTTTTACAGCCAAAAGTTATGGAGACTTACCCTCCTGGTGCTGAGACCCTGGGCTGGGTGGTCTGGACTGGGGCTGGGATCTCTTGCTCCCCAAGTAACCCTCCTGTTTTTAATCCACCACACGTGAATGTGGGACCACCCGTTCCTATCTCTGCACCTCTCTGAGTCACTCCATGTCTCCACCCCTCTCAGTGCCTCTATGAGTCTCCACCCCTCCTACCTGTGTGGATGAATGTGGCTTCTTTAAATCCTTCGTTGTTAGATTTTCACACAGTTCAATTTTTTGACAATTCTGGGTGATATTTGTTTTGTAGTGTAGCTGTATTTTTTGCTATAGTTGTGGACAGAGGTGAGGCATGTTTACCTATGCCTCCATCTTGACCAGAAGTCCCCTTTAGTATTTTCTTTCTTTATTTTTGTCAATATTAAAGGGTATTAGTATTGACAAACTTTCAGACTTTTTGTTTGTCTGATAATGTTTGTAGTTCACCTATAATCTTGAAAGATACATTTTGTTAGGTATAGAATTCTAGATTGGAGCTATATACATACATATATTTATATCTTAGTTTTCGGAGAAGAGATTATTCTCAAGTATTTGGCTTTGTTTCTATTGAGAAGCCAGCTGTAGTTTATTACCTTTTTTAAAAAAGGTTTTATTTATTCATTTTTAGAGAGAGAGGAAGGGAGTGAGGGAGGGAGAAAGAGAGGGAGAGAAACATCAGTGTGTGGTTGCCTCTCACATACCCCCTACTGGGGACCTGGCTCAAAACTCAGGCAAGTGCCCTGACTGGGAATGGAATCAGTGACTCTTTGGTTCCCAGGCCCATGCTCAATCCATTGAGCCACACCAGCCAGGGCAGTTTATTGCTTTCTTTGTTTGTAATTTGTTTCTTTGTCAGCTGTTTTAAAGATTTTCTTTTTGTCTTTTGATTTTGGATGACTTTCTCTCTTTTTTTCCTCTTCTTTTCTCTCTTGGGGTGCATACCTTTTGATGCTGTGACTTGATGTATTTTATCAGTTTTGTATAGGTCTCAACTGTCATCTCTTCACATATTGCTTCTTCCCAATTCTCTAACTTAATCCTTTTGGGATGTCAATTATATACACTATTGGATCTCACTGAATCCTCTGTGTATTTCATCTGTCTTCTATATTTTCCATTTTTTTGTTTTATTTTTGGGGGGCATATTTTCTTCTGGACTATCTTCCAGTTTACAATTCATCCTCATCTCTGTCTGTTCTGCTCTTACATGTATTCTTTGGGTTTTTTATTTTGATTATTTAATTTTTCATTCTAAAGTTTTAATTTGATTTTAGCAGATAAAAATCTGCTATGCCACTTCTACAGTTTCTAATTTTGTATCAAAATTTTTAAGCTTTGCGCAAATCTCTTTGGATAGAGTAAACATGGTAACTATATTCCAGAGTCCTTACAGGGTTTTTTTTTTCCTTTGTTCTGTTATTTCTTGAGGAGGCTCATCTCCTTATGTGCTTGCTTACCTTTGATCGTGTACTATTTATTGTATTTGAAAAAGTATTTCTCAAAGTAATGATAGACTTAAGTAAGGATTTTTCCATTGCTTTTTCCAGGTACTTAGGATCACCTTTATCCAAACTGAGATTTTTTTTTTTGGAGAGTCTGTACAAGGGGCTGGTCTAGTTTATTTCTGGGCTATCCCTTTTTCTGAGACTCAGCTTTTTTAAGGTCTTATTTGAAAGCAGGAGTAGGTTTCTTGGTGGATCTTGTACTTTGATATTTTGTCTTCTTAGCCATGTCTGCGTAAGTGCAGTTTAGCTTCTCAGATACCTCTTTTGATTAGACAAACAATTCCAGGAGTAAAATGCCCTGTTAAAATCCAGGAGTAAAACCCTGGATTCCTGTTACCTCTTGGACTGTAGCTAGTAATTCCTCATCATCTTGTTAGCTCTTTGTCTCCCCCTACCCCACCTTTAAAATTAAGGTATATTATACATATAATAATTTATATACCTGGAAGAATTTTTATAAATGTAATTAAGTGTATAATCCTATCCACTTCAATATGTAGGACATTTTTGTCACCCCACAAGGCTCTGTTACTCTTCTTCCCAATCAATACCACCTTCCTCCCCTGTGTTAGCTAATAATTACATAATTTTCTGTCACTGTAGGCTAGTCTTGCACTTTCTAGTTTTTCATCAGAATGGTACCATACAGTATGTCATATCCTGTGTCCGGCTTCTTTCATTCAGATTGTGTTTTATCAGTGAGAGTCACATGTAGCAGTAGTGTTTCTTTTTAATTGCCCTGAACTCATTCTGGTTACTGTGACACCTAAAAGGTTGTCTCACACCTCAGAGACCTAAATGATAAAGACATTTATTTTCCCTGTAAATCTGCCGTTTCGGCAGTACTCATCTCTGCTTCATTTGGTTTCAAGTAGGGCTGCTTGAGGCTGAGTCTAGTATTGTTTGAAGGTTTGCTGACATGTCTGGTGGTTGCTGACAATACCTGAATGTGGCCTGAGCATGCTCAAATACATGGCAGCTAGGTTCCCAGAGCAAGTGTCCCACCCACATGTGGTGAGAAGCGAGGTAAAGAGCCAGTGAGCCAGATAGACGCTATTTTGCTTCGTATGACTTGGCCTTTAAGCTTACGTCGTATTACTTCCACTGCAGCCTACTCTTTGAGGCAGTTATGAGCCTACTCAGGTTTAAAGAGACAGGAAATGGATTCTGCCTCCTGTTGCGGGGAGGCAAGGTTCTGGGAGGGCATGTGAGACTAGATATAATGCAGTGACCATGATTGGAAAATACAGCTTGCCAGCAGTAGCCCAATGCGTGACTATATCAATGTATTTGTTCATTCCACTCTTAATAGACATTTGGACTGTTTCCAGTTTTTGGTTATTATAATAAAGCTGATATGAACATTTTTATATATGTATTTTGTTGGACGTATATACTCTCTTCTTTTGGATATATTCCTAGGAGTGGAATTATTGGGTAATAGGTGGAAAAAAAATATATATATACATATTCTCTATACATAATACATATTCACATATAGCTTTGATAATTTTTATCAAAGTTTTCCAAAGTGGTTGTACCAATTTATGTCCTATGATATTTTACTAATTTAAAAATATACCTAATGTATATATTTTTTTGTCTAGCTTTTTATTGTTTTTAGGCAAAAGATTAATCTATAATACCTGGTCGATCTTTGTTGGAAATGCATGAACCTTATCTTGTCTTTTATCTAACTTTTCATGTTTGTGTTTTACTTTCTTTCCCAGTTAGATTGTGAAGTAATAGACCAATTTTTTAAAAAGATTTTATTTATTTATTTTTAGAAAGAGGAAAAGGGAGGGAGAAAGAGAGGGGGAGAAACATTGATGTGTGAGAGAAACGTTGATTAGCTGCCTCTAGTACACATCCTGACTGGGGACTGAACCAGCAACTCAGCCTTGTGACTCCAACTGGCGACCCTTCTGTTTGTGGTATTATGCCCAACCGAGTCTCACTCACTGGTCAGGGCACTAATAGACTAATTTTTAACACAGCGTTTTAGAATATGTATTCAAATTACTGCTAAGAGTTCTTACCACTAGCAGACTATCTACATTAATTACTTAAGAGAAAATATTTTTAAAGACTTGCTTTTTGGGGAGAGTGAGCCCCACTCTTCATCAGTTTATATTACACTTTGTCTTTGACCCAACTTTTTATTACCACTTTCAATCTAAGCTCCTTCTTCTGACTAGCTTGGCAAATATTTTTCTCTTACAAAATGTTTTCCTCCAAAGTTGATGATTTACTGTCACTGATGATTGCCAAAAGAATGTCATTAAAATTCTCCCCTAAAACTTAGGGTTACCTTTGATTATTTCACAGTAAAGAGTCATTTTGGCTTTCTTCCCATTTTTTAAAAACACAACTAACATTTTAGTGTAGTTCATTTCAGTTCACACCTGGTTATGATGGATTGATCCTATTTATAATGCTAAGGAAGTTAGAGTCTGTCTTAGTTATCCAGTGAATTAAAATAAGTTTTTAGGTCATAAATCTTACAATGCTAGAAGAACTTGAACATTGTGTTTCAACTCCTTTATTTTATACAATAAGACCAAAAATGGATCAGTACTAATACACGTCAAATATATAAGCTATTTAGATTAGCAAAACATTAAAAAAATTTTTAACAATAATATATCAGACCTTTATTTTCAGCTGGACTTAATTTTCTGCCTGTACACTGGGATTTCCCAGAGTCCTTTTTTAAAAAAATATATTTTATTAATTAGGCTATTACAGTTGTTCCATTCCCCCCCTTTATTCCCCTCCACCCTGCACAACCCCTCCCACCCACATTCCCCCCCTTTAGTTCATGTCTATGTGTCATAAATTCTTTAGCTTCTACATTTCCCATACTATTCTTGCCCTCCCTCTGTCTATTTTCTACCTACCATCTATGCTACTTATTCTCTGTACCTTTTCCCCCTCTCTCCTCCCACTCCTCTGTTGCTAACCCTCCATGTGATCTCCATTTCTGTGGTTCTGTTCCTGTTCTAGTTGTTTGCTTAGTTTGCTTTCATTTTAGGTGTGGTTGTTAATAACTGTGAGTTTACTGTCTTTTTACTGTTCATATTTTTTATCTTCTTTTTCTTAGATAAGTCCCTTTAACATTTTATGTAATAAGGGCGTGGTGATGATGAACTCCTTTAACTTGACCTTATCTGAGAAGCACTTTATTTGCCCTTCCATTCTAAATGAAAGCTTTGCTGGATAGAGCAGTCTTGGATGTAGGTCCTTGCCTTTCATGACTAGGAATACTTCTTTCCAGCCCCTTCTTGCCTGTAAGGTCTCTTTTGAGAAATCAGCTGATTATCTTATGGGAACTCCTTTGTAGGTGACTGTCCCCTTATCTCTTGCTGCTTCTAGAATTCTCTCCTTCATTTTAATCTTGGCTAATGTAATTATGATGTGCCTTGGTGTTTGCCTCCTTGGGTCCACCTTCTTTGGGACTCTCTGACCTTCCTGGACTTCCTGGAAGTCTATTTCCTTTGCCAGATTGGGGAAGTTCTCCTTTATTATTTGTTCAGATAACTTTTCCACTTGTTGCTCTTCCTCTTCCCCTTCTGGTACTCCTATAATTTGGATGTTGGAATGTTTAAAGGTGTCCTGGAGGTTCCTAAGCCTCTCCTCATTGTTTTGAATTCTTGTTTCTTCATTCTTTTCTGTTTGGTTGTTTCTTTCTTCCCTCTGATCCACTCCATTGATCTGAGTCCCAGTTTTCTTCCCATCACTATTGGTTCCTCGTATATTTTCCTTCATTTCACTTAGTGTAGCCTTCATTTGTTCATCTAATTTGTGGCCAAAATCAACCAATTCTGTGAGCATCCTGAGCACCAGTGCTTTGAACTGTGCATCTGATAAGGTTGGCTATCTCTTGGTTGCTTAAAAAGTATTGGCTCTGGGGCTTTGATTTGTTCTTGTGTTTGAGCCTTTTTTGGGGAGGACGGTCTGGTCGTGCCTGTTAGTATTGAGGTGTGGAACCTTGGTTGTTCCCTGGGCAGGGCAACTCAGTCTTTGGGTTGTGATGCTGT
Source organism: Carollia perspicillata (assembly GCA_004027735.1). Classification (NCBI taxonomy): domain Eukaryota; kingdom Metazoa; phylum Chordata; class Mammalia; order Chiroptera; family Phyllostomidae; genus Carollia; species Carollia perspicillata. Next base: position 14,124 of record PVKM010005891.1, on the reverse strand, counting down.
ATGTGGGGGCGGGGTCTGAGAGGGAACAATGGTGTTTGCTCTGCTCTCTCTCGGATTTCAGTCCCCTCTGCTGCTTCCCACAAGTGAACTGGGCCCTTCTGGTGCTGGTTCCTGGGTGGGTGGGCGGGCTTGTGTACGTTCGTCTTGTGCACCTCACTGGGTCTGCTTGTTCCCTCCCTGCATCTGGGGTCTGTCTGCTAGCCACCACCTGCCCGCCCCAGGTCTGCCAATCACCGTTTTTTCCTGCCTCAAACCCCTCTCCGCTGGCCCCGGACTCTGCCCCGCTTACCGGTCTGGAGGAATGGTTGTCGGACTTCCGTTCAGTTCAATTTTCTGTCCTTTGGTTGTTATTTTTGTTTCTAAATTTTTGTTATCTTTAATTTTGGTTGTGAGAGGAGGCACAGTGTGTCCACTTATACCTCCATCTGGGCTAGAAATGAGATTAGCAAACCATTTTTTATGCATACATAATCCATGACAGTTTTGAGTGGTAGGCAGATTAGAAACTTTAGTTTTAATTTTACAGATAAACTGAGGGTCAGAGAAATGATATGACTTTATCTGAATTTCTAGAGCTGGTTAATGGCAGAGCTGGACCATTTGTATCTAGGACTTCTTATATTTTGAATAATTTTTTATTACAAGGCCTACAGTCTGTCATTAACCTGCTGATTTCCAAGTTTATTGACATCCTATACGAATTTACCTCTCTTCAACTGTATACATGTATATTTTTGGCCATAAGTTTTCTCATTTTTATTGATCACAGGGCCTTTGCGTGAGCTGAAGCTCTTAACTCCCATTTCACTCTGGTTTCCCTTGGTACTTTTGTCCTGAATTGTTAGCCCAGGATGGCTGGAACCAGGTTTTTCTTGATTGTTGTATCTCAAGCTCCTTGAGAAACTTTTGCCATTACTCTATGGCTGATTTAGTATTTCCTGAATGGGTGGATGGGTACAGTCTTATGTTTAGAATCCAACTAGAGATAAATTTCTTGACAATAGATCCTTGCATCAGGTCTACTTGTCTTTATGTGTCTCATGCTGTCTGCAATAAGGCACATTATTATGTGTATGATAGTTGGCAGTTTGGAATTTTTAACTGACTTTTTAAAGGATACCAGGCTCCTGAAAATCAGAGATATTGTATCTTTCATTTTAGCTTTTATCTGTAGAGCTCAGGCATTATGTAAAGTTCTGATAGGATGTATCAAGAGAATTAGGCAAATGTAACATATAAACAAATTATAAGTCAGTTTTGAAAGGCCCTGCCTCTCTGGAACTGAGATAAGTAAGGATATTTGTTTTCCTAAATACTTACAAGTTGACCTGTTGACCATTGTAAAGCTGCTGGAATTTGATAAGTTCTGGAAACCTAACTTGAGTTCTACCTGTAGATGGGGTAATTAGACCTCATTCTTATCTGATGCTTCATGAACATGCACATGTAAACAAACCGAGGAAACCAAACATTTTCTCATTTTGCCCATCTCATTCTCTGATCTTATTAGCAGGAAGTACTTTGTTGATTTAGTGAATAGGATAAACAGACCTCCTTTCGATCTAGCAGTGATAGATTTGCTTTACTTCTGTTGTGCTGGGAAAATACTGAAAGCTGTGGGAATTTAGCATTGTGTTTCATGGTGTATAAATTACACAAAAAACATTGTTTTCATAGAAAGCCCAGTAATTGTGAAAGTATAGTGGGGAGACCTTATATGTCAATAAATAATGACCTTAATATTAATTAAAGTTATTTCTTGATCTGGAATGATGATATGTTACCTGGGAATCTGCCCTGACATATATATATGAACTAATAAACTGTGCAATTAAATTAAGAAAGGAAGGTACTAGAATTACTGTGATGTAAGTTCCACAGAGACAGGGTCTTGTTTTGTTCATGGCTGTGTCTTCAGAGCCTAGAACACTGCCTGACTTGGAATATCTGCTCAGTAAATATGTATTGAGTGAATACTACATTTGTATATTATCTGTCTTTAATTTCAAAAACTGAACATTAATCATTTAAGTATTGGTTTATAAGGTTTGGGGAAATAAATTTAAATTGGTTGAGGCATCATTTCTGATTATATCTTGCTGATTGTGGGACAGTTGTATAACGCACATTGCAGAGCATTCATTCATCGTTAAATTTCCTTGAGACATTTTGAAACGATGCATGATAGTCCGTTATGTGTAAATTAACAACAATTCATTTAGTCAATTCCTTATTATTGGACATTTAAGATGTTTATAGTTTTTTTTGCTGTTACAAATAATGCTTCAATGAAGGGAATTTTTTTAAGCTTTATCTCAGGATGGCAATTCAACAAATAGCAATTTAGCAAAACAGGATCTAGGATTTTTTTTTTTTTGCTAGAAAATGAACTTGGATTACACAACTGTGAAGGTGAGATTAGAAGCTTCAGTGATCAGACTGCTGAGATCAGACATCACAAATGGTGCAACTCTGTGGGTAGGCCAGCTGGTTTTCCATGTGGATAATGGACAATCAGCCTTCTTTCACAGAAAGCTGTCTTGCAGTTTGTAGTGGAACTGGCTATCACTTGTATTTATCTTTAACTTTTAGAGAGTAAATGAGTCACTACAACTGTTTCTTCCTCTTAAATATGGCTTAAAATTATAAGTATATTAAACTCTTGATGACATTTACATATGTTACTTACTTACAATCATTTCATTTCTGAATTTCTTTGGAAAAATTTTGCTTTTTCATATTAAAATAGAAAATATTACATTTACAGAAAAACTATATGAAATATGTGCTAGATAAGGCTTCATACAGTGATGTCCATACTCTCCCCTCCCTCAGCTTAAGGGATGGAACATTACTAGCACCTCTGGGATTACACCTCCCACTACTCCTCCACCTCACTGCTGTCCTCAGGAAACCATCAGCCTCAGCTCTGTTGCCTAGGATTCTCTTGCTTTTCTTTACAGTTACATTAAATATTGTTAATTTTACATATTTTGGAAATGTACATAAATAGCATCATTATATATGTGTGTATGTATGTATATATGTATGTAGTGTATATTCACATATTTAGTGAATAAAATATTTTAGTAAAATTAAAACTCACAAATTTATTTGCATTTAAAGTTAACATATTTTTTGCATTAGTCCTCTGTTGCTGTGTAACAAACAACTGCTAAATTTCAGTGGTGTACCATGACAGGCATTTAATTCTAGCTCACAGGTTTGGCAGTCTCTGCTGGGTTTGGCTGGGGTTGGCCGGGATTGGCCATAAGCTGTGGGTTGAGTGCAGTTACATGTCAGGCAGGTATGTATGAATTCTGGGATGAAGAGAACATGTCTATGCTTTTTTTGCAACTATTGATATGATTTATATCCTTCATTTTGTTTAGGTGGTATATCATGTTAATTGATTTGTGGATATTGAACCAACATTGCACTCCAGGAATAATTCCCACTTGATGATGATGTATGACCTTTTTAATGTATATGTATTGCTGGATCTGGTTTATCACATATATTAGACCATAATTTTCTTTGTTAGGTTTTGGAATCGGTAATGCTGGCCTTGTAAAATGAGCTTCGCTCCTCTTGACTTTCTAGAATTGTTTGAGAAGTTAATTCTTTGAATATTTGATAAAATTCACCTTTGACACCATCTGGTCCAGGACTTTTGTTTGTTGGGAGTGTTTTGATTACTGATGTGATTTCATTGGTTGTAGTTAGTCTGTTCACATTTTCTGTGTCTTCTTGATTCAGTCTTGGAAGGTTGGTATGACAATTATCTAGGAATTTATCTATTTGTTTCAGATTGTCCAATTTGTTGGCATTTCATTGTTCATAGTATTGTCTTATAATCCTTGATATTTATGTGGTGAGTTGCCACTTCTCTTCCATTTCTGATTTTACTTATTTGGGTCATCTGTCTTTTTTTCTTGATGGGTCTGCTTAAAGGCTTATCAAACTAGTTTATTTTTCAACGAACTAGCTCTTGGGTTTCATTGATCTTTTTATTTATTTATTTATTTAAAATGTTAATTGTCGTTCAAGTACAGTTTTCTGCCTTTTACTCTCATCCCAGTCCACCCCCCAGTGCTCCCCACCTCCCTCCCATTTCCACCCCCTTAGTTTTTGTCCATGTGTCCTTTATACTTGTTCTTGTAAACCCTTCCCCTTTTCCCCTGAAATTCCCTCCCATCTCCTTTCTGGTCACTGTCAGCCTGTTCTCTGTTTCAGTGTCTTTGGTTATATTTTGCTTGTTTGTTTTGTTGTTTAGGTTCCTGTTAAAGGTGAGATCATATGCTACTTGTCTCTCACCACCTGGCTTGTTTTGCTTAGCATAATGCTTTCCAGTTCCATCCATGCTGTGGCAAAGGGTAGGAGCGCCTTCTTTCTGCTGCATAGAATTCCATTGTGTAAATGTATCATAGTTTTTTTATCCATTCATTTACTGATGGGCACCTAGGTTGCTTTCAGTACTTGGCTATTGTAAATTGTGCTGCTATGAACATTGGGGTGCATAAGTTCTTTTGGATTGGTGTTTCAGGGTTCTTAGGATATAATCCTAGCAATGGAATTGCTGGATCAAAAGGCACATCCATTTTTAGTTTTCTGAGAAAATTCCATACTGTTTTCCATAGTGGTTGTACCAGTCTGCAATCCCACCAACAGTGCACCAGGGTTCCCTTTTCTCTACAACCTCTCCAATATTTGTTTTTTGCTGCTTTGTTTATGATGGCCATTCTGACCAGTGTGAAGTGATATTTCATTGTGCTTTTAATTTGCATCTCTCTGATAGCTAGTGATACTGAGCATCTTTTCATGTGTCCCTGGATCCTCCGTATGTCCTCCTTGGAGAAGTATCTGTTCAAGTCCTTTACCCATTTTTTAATTGGGTTGCTTGTCTTCTTAGAGTGGAGTTGTGTTCATCGATCTTTTGCATTTCCTTTAGACTATTTTGTTTATTTCTTCTCTGATCTTTTTTATTTCCTTTTTTCTACTCATTTTGGGCTTTTTTTGTTGTTGTATTTCTAGTTCTTTAAACGAAAAGTTAGATTGTTTATTTGAGATTTTTCTTGTTTCTCGAGGTAGGCCTATATTGCTATGAATTTCCCTCTTAGAACTGTTTTTGCTGTGTCCCATAGATTTTGGGTTGTGTTTTCATTTTTATTTGTCTCAAGGTACTTATTGATTTCTTCCTCGATCTAATTGTTAACCCATTCTTGTTTAGTAACATGTTATTTAGTCTCCATTGTTTGAGTGTGTTTTCAGTATTTTTCTTGTAATTGATTTCTGTTTTTATACCATTGTGATCAGAGAAGATGCTTGATATGATTTCAGTCTTCTTAATATTTATTGAAATTTTTAAAAAGGTAAAAGATTTGTGTGTTTTGAAGAGAAACCAGAGTATTACTATTGAAATTTATTTGTGACCTAACGTATTTTATTCCAGAAAATGTTTCATGTTTACTTGAAAAGAATGTATATTCTGCTGTTTTGGGGTGAAATACTCTGAAAATATCAATTAAGTCTATTTGGTGTAATGTGTCTCTGTCATTTACAGTCTCTGTTTCCATGTTGATTTTCTACCTGGAATATCTATCCATTGATGTCAATGGGGTTTTAAAGTCTCCTACTATGACTGTGTTACTATTCTCTCTCTTTATGTCAGTCAGTGTTTGCTTTATATACTTAGATTCTCCTATGTTTGGTGCATACGTGTTTACCCGAGTTATATCCTCTTGTTGGATTGTTTCCTTTATCATTATGTATTATCCTTCTTTGTCTCTCATTATTGCTTTTGTTTTGAAGTCTACTTTGTCTGATATAAATATTGCTATCTCTGCTTTTTTTTTAATTTGCATGAAATTTTTTTCCATCCCTTTACTTTCAGTCTCTGTGTCTTTTGATCTGAAGTAGGTCTCTCGTAAACAGCATATATATGGGTATTATTTTCTTATCCATCCACCTACCCCATGTCTTTTGATTGGAGCATTTAATCCATTTACATTTAAAGTGATAGGTATGTAGTTATTCTTATGCTACTCAATTTATGTTTTTCTTCTTCCCCATCCACTTCTCCTTCTTCTTCCTACTTCTTTTTCTTCTTTCTCCTTCTTCCTTCTTCTTCCTTCATCTTCTTCTTCCTCTTCCTCCTTTTCTTCCTCTTCTTCCCCTTCTTCTCCTCCTCCTCCCCTTCCTTCTCAACTTCTTCTTCTCTTCCTCCTCCTCCTTCCTCTCGTCCTCCTCCTCCTTCTTCTTCTCCTTCCTCTCCTCTTTCTCCTTCCCTTTTAACATTTCTTCTAATACTGGTTTGGTGGTGATCAGCTCTTTTTGCTTTTCCTGTCCAGTAAGCTTTTTATCTCTACTTCAGTTTTAAATGATAGCCTTGCTGAGTTATAGTAGTCTTAGTTCTAGGTCCTAGCTTTTCATAACTCTGAATATTTTGTGCCAGTCTCTTCTGTCCTGAAAAGTCTCTGTTGAGAAATCAGCTGATAGTGTTGTGGGAGCTCTCTTATAGGTAACTGTCCTTCCCTTGCTGCTTTTAAGATTCTCTTTGTCTTTCACCTTTGGTGTGGGCCTGTTTGAGTCCATCTTGTTTGGGACTCTCTCTTCTTCCAGGCCCTTTGTGTTTTTCTTCCTTGCCCAGTGTAAGGAAGTCTTCAGTCATTATTTATTCAAATAGGTTCTCAATTCCTTGCTCTCTTATTCTGGTACCCCTATGATGTGAATGTCGTTATGCTTGCTGTTGTCCCAGAGATCTCTTAACCTATCCTCACTGTTTTTGGATTTTTTTCCTGTTCTCATTGGGTGTTTTTTACTACCTTGTCTTCCAAGTCATTGATTTGATCCTCTGCTCAATATAATCTGCTGTTGACTTTTCTTTCAATTTATTCATTTCAGTTATTATTTTCTTCATTTCCAACTAGTTCTTTTGTGTGGTTTCTGTATTTTTTTATTCTTACTGTTTCTTTGTTGAAGTGATCACTGAATCCATCTATTTTTTCCTCTGTGTTCTTTAGCATCCTTGTAACCATTGTTTTGAAATCTGTATCTGGTAGATTTCATTTAGTTCTTTTCTGGAAATTTCTTTCTTTCATTTAATGCTGTTTCTTTATTTCCTCAATCTGGCTGCCTCTCTGTGTTCGTTTCTATTTACTAGGTAGATCTGCTTTTTCTCCCAATCTTGGTTGGGTGGCTTTATGTAGTAGGTGTCATGTGGGGCCCACTGGCTCAGTCTCCTTGATTACTTGACCTGGGTGCTACAAGAATAGCTTTTATGTGGGTTATATGTGGCCTCCTATTGTTGTTGAGCCTTGATTGCTGTTGGCATGCCTATGGGTGGGGTTGTCCTTCAGGCTGGCTGGCTTTGAGGATTGACCATGACCACAGTGTACTGTGGCTGTTTGGAGGGTGACCCTACAAAGTGGAGTTTGCCTCAGCATTCTGTGACTTTCTTTTGGGTGTGCCACTTGTTTATCCAGTCTGGTATTTTGTTGTAGTCTGAAGCTAGCCCCTGGTTTTGCTGATTTGGGGGCCTTTTGAGAGGGACTCTGGTGCAGATCAGTGACAGTGATACCTCTGACCAGTCCTGGGCTACCTGTTAGGAGCAATAAAGTAATTCATGGTTGCTAGCAGCCTCTGCTGGGCCTGGGTACATGTGGGAGGGGCCAAGCTGCAAACTGAGGCTGGTACCCATCAATACTGGGCCTGCAAAAGGTCTGCAAGAGGCCCAAGGCCTCCCATTGGCTGTCTATTAGATTAAGTCACTGGAAGGGCCTTGGCAGTAAGTGAGTTTGCATGAAGAAGGTTTTTAGAGGGTCACCAGGAAGGTGTGTATGGTGTTCACCAGGCCAATATAGTTCCAATCTTGGCACCAATGCTGGGTCTGAGGCCTCTTAGCAAAAGTCCCACGGTTCACCAAAGCCAACTGTCACCACCTAGGAGCTGAGGACCTTTGCCACGGAACGGGGTCTCAGGGAGTCATCAGTGCGGAGCTAATGTAGCTCCCCAGGCTAATGCCATGTGGGGGGAGTGCTTAACCCAGGAAAGATGGCACCTGTGGGCCATATGGTAGAAAAACTCAACACAGGGATCTTAACTACTACTGTCCCTCTAGTCTTCCCCTCCAAGCCTTGCAGCTCAGTCTCTCCTTCTATGACTGGCACCCCTTGAGCCATTGTTCCTCTGTTAGAGCCCTGGGTGAGTGCCTGTGACTGAAAGTTTGTGTATTGGCCTTTTAAGAGGATGCCTGAGTTTCCAGTAGCCTTCTGTCTCCCCCAGGTGGACAGAATCCCTGCTGATTTCACAGCCAGATATTTTGTGGGCTCCTCCCTCTGGCACTGGTGCTCTGGGCCGGGGAAGCCTGGCATGAGGCTGAGGCCTCTCACTCCTCAGGGGTACCTCTGCAGCTGAGATATGCCTCCATATTCTCAACTGCCCCATCTGAGTGTGGGCCTGGCCTGTTTTGTGTCTGCTCCCCTCTCACCAGTCTTGATGTAATTTCATCGTAATATTCTTAGAGGACTTCTGTTCAGCTACTCTTCAGATGATTATCCATGTTAATTGTTCTGTAGTTTAGTTTTAATTTTGATGTGGTCATGGATGGAGGTGAGTGCAGCTTCTCTACCTACTCCACCATGTTGGCCCTTCTTACAGTTTTCTTTTCTCACCACCCTTTCCCATATTTCAGACCTTGATTTTGTCATCATTTTCCATCGCTGTGAACTACAGTTTTGGAAGCATCCTTAATGAGGATGTTTGCAGTATGTTCTCTCCATTTGTTTCTGAAGATTTACTTTGTTCTTTTTCTTGAAAAAAATGGTTTAGCTTAGTTGGGTACTTAACTATAGTTTAACAGTTATTTTAGAGGTTTGAGGATGCTGTTCTAATATCTGTCTTTCATTGTTGCAGTAGTAAATCAACTTTCAAGTCTAATTGTTCTCTTGTTAGCAACCTGCCTTTTGTGTCTAGTTGCTTTTAAGAACTCTTCATTATTGATATTTTGTAGTTTCACTGTGATGTCTCCAAGTGTCCATTTCCTTTTTATTTATTCTTGGAATTTGCTGAACTTGAATCTGTATATTAGTATCTTTCATCAATTCAGGAAAATTCTCAGCTCTTCTCTTTTTGCATATTGTTTCTCCTTCATTTGTCACGTTTTTGTTCTAAAACTCCAATTAGGTATTCATATTAGATATTTTAATCTATTTTAAATGTCCATTAATCTTACTTTATATTTTTTCATGGTTGCATTCTGGATAATTTCAGTTATATGATATAGTTTGTTAATTTTCTCTTTAACAGTATCTATTTGCTGAATTTGGCCTTTGGTGTTTAATTTTAGTTATCCTATTTTTCACTTGATTCTTTTTCAGATCTGTTGTCTCTTTTTTGTTCTTAGTTTCCATTTTATATTGTATTTTGAAACATTGCTGTTCTTTTTTAAAAATATTTTTAATTAATCTACTTATTTCTGTTGAATTTTGAGTATTATACATAGTTTAAAAATTTGAGCTAATTTTTATTGTAACTTTATGTGTGGAAATTCTTTTTTTTTTTCATTTTTTTAATTGTTATTCAAGTACAGTTTTCTGTCTTTTACTTATGTCCCAGTCCAAAATCTGTGGAAATTCTTACGAGACCTGCATTAACACTGCTCTATTCCCCAGGGAATTGTAACACTGTTCTCTCCCAGAGGGAATTGTAAAATTGAGGACACTGTCAACCCAGGGCCATTTAATTTGCAGGTTTAAGATGTTCACAACATAAATGTAGTTGGAATTTGAACTAGAAACCTGTGTGAAGGTTGGTTTGGTTACAGATTTCCAGGGTCCATTTCCTTCCCCCTCTCCAAACATAATAAATTTAGACTTTGGAGAATTTTCCTTATAGCTTTCCTTTAGGGTATATATTTTTTCATAGTTTATTTTTTTTATTGATGATTTAGTCCTTCAGGAGCCAGGCTTTGTTGCTTATTTGTATTCTGACTTCCCATATTTTATAGTATAAAGGTTTGGCTTTGTGCTATGAGAACAGTTAACACTGAAAGCTTTTCAACATTACCCAGTATTACAGAAAATTCTACTGGGCATTGTTTAAGAGCTTTCAGTTTTATAATAAAGCAGCCAATAGCCACATTTGAAATGGAGCTAGTGTGAGAAAGAAACTGAATTTAGAATTTTATATGACTTTAATTAATTTAAAATTAAATACCTGCATGTATCTAGTGGCTATAGTATTGGACAGTGTAGCATGGTGATGGGAGATTGTTAAATGTCTCTAGGGCAGTAGCTAGTATCATTGCCTACATACTCCGCTCCCTGTGCTATTTATTTATTTAATTTTTATTTTTGTCTTTGAGTTTTTTGTGAGTTCTGCTGTGCATTTTAAAGGATAATTCTTGTATTTTATGAAGCATTTTTGGGTGTCATGTAACAAGAGGGTTCACAAGCCTTTTGGGCACAAGACTCTTGGAAACAGATCTCTGACAACTTTAGGTTTAATTGATGTTCTTTTCTTGAATTATTAAATTGAAAAGTTCAGAATGCATCTTCTGTCCAAGATGGAGTTGTAGGTAGATACACTTTGCCTTCCTGAACAACCAAAAGAAGGACAACAACAAATTTAAAAACAAAAAACAACCAGAACTTCCAGAAGATCAAATACTGTAGAAGTCTGACAACCAAGGACTTAGGGAAATATTCATCTAGACTGGTAGGAGGGGAAGAGACCAGCAGCTGGGGCAGACAGGACTCGTGGCAAGGTAGTGGATGGAGGACCAGAGCAGGCGAGGCAGCAGTTGGTGGACAGGGCAAGGCAATGGCTGGCAGACTGGGCAGTCCCACATTTGCCTGCGGATAAACCAGGAGGAACAACTGGGGAGGGAGACAGACTACACAACCTAGGGTTCCAGCGTGGGGAAATAAAGCCTCAAAACCTCTGACTGAAAAAACCTGTGGGTGATGTGGCAGTTGAGAAACTTCCCCTCTCACAGCAGAGTTCATTGGAGAGATCCACAGGGTCCTAGAATGTACACAAACCTCGCCCCCCATCCTCCCAGGAATCAGCACCAGAAGGGTCCAATTTGCTTGTGGACCCTACAATTTGCTTATAGCAGAGGGAGTGAATGAAAGCTGGCAGAGAGCCGAGCAAGCACCCTTGTTCCCTCTCAGACCGCCTCCCCCACATACAGTGCCACAATGCAGCAATATGGGTTGCCACACCCTGGTGAATACCTAAGGCTCTGCCCCTTACTATGTAACAGGTGTGCCAAGACAAAAAAATATAGCCCAAATGAAAGAACAGATCAAAGCTGCAGAAAAAATACAAATAAGCGACAAAGAGATAGCCAGCCTATTAAATGCACAGTTCAAAACACTGGTAATGAGGATGCTCACAGAAATGCTTGAATATGGTTACAAAATAGAGGAAAAAGTGAAGGCTGTGCAAAGTGAAATAAAGGAAAATGTACAGGGAACCAACAGTGACAGGAAGGAAATTGGAACTCAAATTAACAATTTGGAGAAGAAGGAAGAAATAAGCATTTAACCAGAACAGAATGAAGAAAAAAGAATTCAAAAAAATGAGGAGAGGCTTAGAAACCCCCAGGACAACTTTAAATGTTCTAACATCTGAATTTTAGGGGTGCCAGAAGGAGAATAGGAAGAGGAAAAAATTGAACACTTAAAGGAGAACTTCCCCAATCTGGCACAGGAAATACTCTTAGAAAGTCCAGGAAGCTCAGAGAGTCCTAAAGAAGTTGGACTCATGGAGTCACACACCGAGGCACATCATAATCACATTAGCCAAAATTAAAGAGAAGGGGAGAATCTTAAAATCAGTGAGAGAAAATGAGAGAGTTACCTCCTAAGGAGTTCCGGTAAGATTATCAGCTGATTTCTCAAAAGAAACCTTGCAGGCAAGAAGGGGCTGGGAAGAAGTATTTGAAGTCATGAAAGGCAAGGACCTACATCCCAGATTACTCTATCCAGCAAAGCTTTCATTTAGAATGGAAAGGCAGATAAAATGCTTCCCCGATAAGGTCAAGTTCAAGGAGTTCATCATCACCAAGCCCTTATTATAAGAAATGTTAAAGGGACTTAGCTAAGAAAAAGAATATCAAAAATATGAACAGTAAAATGACAACAAACTCACAAGTATCAACAACTGAAACTAAAAAAGCAAAAACAAACAAAAATGAACTAAGCAAATAACTAAAACAGGAACACAGTGACAGAAATGGAGATCACATGGAGGCTTATCAGTGAGGATGTGGAGGGGGGAGAATGGGGAAAGGGCACAGGGAAAAAGAAGGATAAATGAGAGGGGAGGGAATCTCAGGGAAAAAGGGAGGGGATTATAGGAACAAGTATAAAGGACACATGGACAAAAACTAAGGGGGGTGGAAAGGGGAGGGAGGGGGGAGCACTGGGGGGTGGTCTGGGATGGGAGTAAAAGACAGAGAAAAAAAAAGAAAAAGAAGGATAAATGGTAGATAGAAAATAGACAGGGGGAGGTTAAGAATAGTGTAGGAAATGGAGAAGCCAAAGAAGTTATCTGTATGACCCATGGACATGAACTAAGGTGAGGGAATGCTGGTGGGATGGGGATTACAGGGCAGAGGGGAATAAAGGGGAGGAAAAAAATGGCAGAAGCATAATAGCATAATCAATAAAATATATTTGAAAAATAAATTGAAAAGTTCATAACAGTGTTAGAAGTGTTAACTGATTATAATGTTAAAAATTATGAAAAATAATTATTTTGTCTCATTCTACAGAGAACTTAAGGATATTTAAACATAAAAATAGTAATTAAAACATAGATATTCTTTGTAATCAATTTCTGTTACTTTAGGATTCACTTACTCTTTTGGAACCATAGATAAATTTGATTCTTTTTTAAAAAATATATTTTATTGATTATGTAATTACAGTTTTCCCATTTTCCCCCTTTCACTCCCCTCCACCCTGTACCTTCCTCCCACCCACATTTCCCCTCTTTAGTTCATGTCTATGTCATACTTACAAGTTCTTTAGCTTCTATATTTCCCATACTATTCTTACCCCCCCCCGTCTATTTTCTACCTCCCACTTATGCTACTTATCCTCTGTACCTTTTCCTCCCTCTCTTGTCCTCCAAGTGCCCTGTTGCTAACCTTCCATGTGATCTCCATTTTTGTGGTTCTCTTCCTTTTCTAATTGTTTGCTTAGTTTGTTTTTGTTTTTGTTTTAGGTGTGATTGTTAATAATTATGAGTTTGCTGTCATTTTATTGTACATTTTTTTTTATCTTCTTTTTCTTAGATAAGTCCCTTTAACATTTCATATAATAAGGGCTTCGTGATGATGAACTCCTTGAACTTGACCTTATCGGGGAAGCACTTTATCTGCCCTTCCGTTCTAAATGAAAGCTTTGCTGGATAGAGCAATATTGGATGTAGGTCCTTGCCTTTCATGACTTGGAATACTTCTTTCCAGCCCCTTCTTGCTTACAAGGTCTCTTTTGAGAAATCAGCTGACAGTCTGATGGGAACTCCTTTGTAGGTAACTGTCTCCTTTTCTCTTGCTGCTTTTAAGATTCTCTCCTTATCTTTAATCTTGGGGAATGTAATTATGTTGTGCCTTGGTGTGTTCCTTCTTGGATCCAACTTCTTTGGGACTCTCTGAGCTTCCTGGACTTCCTGGAAGTCTATTTCCTTTGCCGGATTAGAGAAGTTCTCCTTTATTATTTGATCAAATAACTTTTCCATTTTGTTGCTCTAGCTCTTCTTTTGGTGTCTGTGTAGTTTGGATGTTGGAACATTTAAAGATGTCCTGGAGGTTCCTGAGCCTGTCCTCATTGTTTTGAATTTTTGTTTCTTCATTCTTTTCTGATTGGGTGTTTCTTCCTCCTGGTCCACTTCATTGATTTGAGTTCCAATTTCCTTCCCATCACTATTGGTTCCCTGTACATTTTCCTTATTTCACTTAGTGTAGCCTTCATTTTTTCATCTAATTTGCAACTAAATTCAACCAATTGTGTGAGCATCCTGATTACCAGTGTTTTGAACTGTGCATCTGATAGGTTGGCTATCTCTTCATTGTCTAGATGTATTGGCTCTGGGGCTTTGATCTGTTCTTCT
>PVKM010005890.1:0-46213 GCA_004027735.1 Carollia perspicillata | reverse complement strand
GCAGGGAGCTGGGAAAGCAGGCGGAAGAGGACTGAACACCTGCAACATTTCAATACTCTTCAATTTTGTTTGAAATGAAAAAAAAAAAAAAAAGAGCCAGATCCCAGGTGCTGGTATTGGGGTTGTGGCCAATTCATTTTCCATGGAACATTCATGCTTCTGAATTCTGAAGGGAGGAATACGGCATTTTGTAGTGAATGCTAGGCTGCTGTTCAAATCTAGATCCATCCCCTCCCTAGAGTGTTTGTTCTCATCTGGGAGGAACCTGGGAAATTCTGTGTGAGGGCAGCCCGTACTGAAATAGCATGCTGCCCAGCTCCTCAGTCCAGAGAGAGGGACAATCTAGAAAGATATGGTAACATTTACTACAGGGATCACAAGCAAGATAATCTCCAAATCTCAACCTGCTCGCATTATGGGACCTTCCAGAAAGTTTAAATAGGTATTTTTTTTTTCAAAAAAGTAAAGCAAATTCACTTTAAGAATAACAATGATAGTAACCCTTTTAAATCTGTAAAACATTTTTTTGTTGAGGAGATTCCCACACAGCCGTCTAAGGAGTTACAGACAAAGGTCTGGGGTCTCCATCTTCCAGGAAACAAAGAGTTCAAACTAAAGCCACCATGTTCAGGTTCAACAGTGGTTTTTCCCTCAGAGCATAGAATACATACTGTGAGGTACACTTAATCTCAACAGATTACAAATGCATATCTCCACAGAAGCCCACCACGACCAAGATCTGGGACATTTCCTACACCCTCTGCACTTCCCAGTCAGTGACTCCTCCCACAAACACAAGAGACAATTTTGACTTCTTTCACCATGGGTTAGTTTTGCCTAAATTATATAAATCATGTTGTATATATTATTTATGACTAGTTTCTTCTACTATTATAATTTCTTTGTGATTCATTTATGCTGTTGTGTGTAGCAATAGTTTATCTTTTTATTATTGCTGTGGTATTTTGCTGCACACACAAACATACACACATGTGCACATATACATCTAAACATGCACACAGGCATATGCATGTACACACACATACCTACTTACTTCTCTTTTTTAAGTGTTGAGATTCTTCATTAGGAAATTAATGTTATGGACAAATTATTTTTTAAATTTATTTTATGATTATGCTATTACAGTTGTCCCAATTTTTTTTCCCTTTTATTCCCCTCTGCTCTGCACTCCACCCCCCAACAGCACTCCCCGCAATTAGTTCATGTTCATGGGTTGGAATTATTTATGCTCATCATTTTTCAACTTGAAATCTTCAACATATAAGTTCTTTGGCTTCTCCATTTCCCATACTATTCTTAACCTCCCCCTGTCTATTTCGTACCTACCATTTATACTTCTTATTCCCTGTACCTTTTCACCCATTTTCCCCTCCACCTCCCCACTGATAAGCCTCCATGTGATCTCCCTTTCTGTGATTCTGTTCCTGTTCTAGCTATTTCCTTAGTTTCTTTGTGTTGGTTTTTTTTTTTTTTACATTCGGTTGTTGATAGTTGCGAGTTTGTTGTCATTGTACTGTTCATATCCTTAATCCTCTTCTTTTCCTTAGATAAGTCCCTTTAATATTTGCAATATCACCCTTCAAGGCCAGGCAGGTTCATGGTATTCATGCAGACAGAAAAATATTCACAGAGCCATTGGGATGTCTGGCATGCCTTTATTTATGGGTGGGCAAGGCACACACGCTGCAAACTGCTTGTCTATCTGTATGTCTCATGTCGTGGCCGCTGCTCCCTAGAGACACCTTTGTGTGTCTCTCACCTTTATTGCCCTCAGCAGAGAATCCCTACCTGTTTAAGCCTAGAGGGGAACAAAGTCAGCAAGATGCCAAAAAGTATATAACATAACATAATCCTGCACATGGAAGCCCATCTCATGTTATGGGAAGAGTTTATCAGACCCAGTCTCAAGGCTATGAGAACACTAGTTATCAGGCCCCTCCAAGGCTATGGGAATGCTGCCTTCATTAGCTACCCAGACACGTGGGTGAGGAAGCCAGACTGCCTCCACTTACCCTACAATCCACCCCTTCTGGGTTCCTCATCTTACAATCTATGCAAGGATGTCTTCCACGAAGTTCCCTCAATGAGGAGGTCAGAGCCCTGCACCCATAACCCACAACAGCAGTACATACAGGTTATAGCAACAAGCAAGTAAAACACAAGCAATGCCACAGCAATAGTACAAGCTTCAACAGCACACAGCCAAAACACAGGCAATCTGGCCACCCCTAGGTACAATGGCCAGTCTGTTTCCCATACAAGTAAGGCCACTCATGTGGGCAACCCACCCAGAGGGTCCCAGTGGGAACAGCAGCCCACACACTATTCTGTGCCTCCCCGCATGTCCAAGAATATGGGTGTGACACTGACCTGTCAGAGTCCAGCACACCTGGGCTTGTGCTTTGGAGTTCTCAATGCAAAAGGGCATTGGGCCAGCCAGCTCCACAGCCTCAGCCGTGAGCAACCCTGAGCCATTCCCTACCGAGCAGCTGCTTAACGGCCAGGTCCATTCATACCACAGCTTTGCCCCAGCATAGATGTCAGTCCAAGTAGCATTCCACAAGGGATGTTCACTGTTCCACTGGTTCTGATGCCAAGTCTAATTTGAGACAGGAGCAAGAGCGATGCACCATGGGCGGCCAGCCAACATGCTCAGGGGGAGCACAGCATGCTGATTGGTCAGCCACTAAGGCAGGCACAGGTATGAACCCAGTCCACTAAGGTGTTAGCTTGTACTCTAAGGGCAAAAAGACAGAGCAGTTAAAGGCACCAGTGAAGGCAAGTTAGGACCCTCTGGCAATATACAAGCAAATTCTGGTCAGCCAATGCAACAGTGGCTTGCAGAGGGGGTCTTCCTGGGTGTGAATATCAGACCTTTCATGCCTCAACTGGGGGCTCGGCATCTATTTGCAATAACAGGAGAGAACTCATAATAGGCCTTGGGTAAATTACAAAGGTGCCACGAAGAAGCATTTCGTGGTCTGCTGGCCCTGGATATGTCACCTTTAAGACTAGGGTCCATGTCCCAATCACCCAGGGCAGTATTTGTAAGTTTCTTTCCACCCCTTGACCCCAAGGGGCAACGAGATCCACCCAATGCATGTGGTGGGCTTCGATTTCCTAAGGCCACATCCAAATGGCTGTTTGCCCTTGCTCTAGGCCCTCCAGAGCAGGTGAGAGAATATTCCCCTATTTTCCCAAGTTTGGTTTCAGCAAGGCATCCTTAGTCTGTACCTGCAGCTGAATTGGAGCTGCAGTCCTGTAGAGTAACGCTTCCACCTGGACTAGGCCCCCCCTCTGACTCCTCTCATTTAGTGTCTGGAAGGCAGCCCATAAGTGTTTCGTCCAACCCCTCAGTGTAGGGATGGCAGCTGCAGCTTGCAGGCCCTGCTTTAAGAGACCATTGTACCATTCAATCATTCCAGCAGCTTGGGGTGATAGGCTACATGAAGTTTCCAGTCAATCTGCAAGTCCCAAGCCCACTGTTGTACCGAGGCCCCAGTAAAATGCATCCCCTGATCACTTTCAATGATTAAGGATCGTCTATAAGCAGCACATAACCACTCCAGCATAGGAATTACTGCTTTCTGATTTGGGTGCCATGCGAGATAAGCAGCTAAAAGTCCTGTGGCCATGTCCACATCTGTAATAGTGTACTCATATCCCTCTAAACTAGATAGGAAGCCGATTACATCCACCTGCCACAAGGTCAGCGGTCCCCATCCCTGCACTACCTGTCCAGAAGTTCCCACAGGCCTTCAGGAGTGCTCTCATGAGCAGAAAACACAGGTCTCACAGGCTTCTTGTGCTTCTACCAATGTAACAGGTGACCCCCAAGATTTGATAGTGGACCACATGGTCTTCTGCCTAGTATGTAAGAGATGACAGTGTAGTCACTGAGCTACTTCCCTTCCTGAGGGGCGGGAAAGTACTGTTTCTAGCCACCACACCTTGGCTGGAGTATCAGCCTCATCATTCCCAGGGGAAACAAGAGGTGCATGTTCAGTAACATGATATACAGGGATTTGTTCCTGGTGGCCTAACTCCCATAAGTCTTGCCACAAAGCCTGTCCCCACAATGGTCTATGCATAACTATCTATTTGTATGCTATGTAGAGATCCATAATGTTAGCCTCTGGTACACTGCCCAACTATCTGTGCAAATAGTCAGGGGTGGGGCTTCACTGACTGCCAACACATGGCTCAGAGTTCTGCCCATTAGCTGCTCTGTTCCACACCAGTGTCAAACCAGATTGTGTCTGTCTCTGGTTGGATTGACAAAGCAATCCACATGGCAGACTGGCCCCTGCTGGACCCATCAGTGTACCATGCATCTGAGGGAATAGGTGCCTGCCCCTCCTGGAAGGGGCTAGCTTCTGTGTCTTCTATAGGGACAGGAACATTAGATTTCTCATCTACATAAATAATTGGACCTAACACTTCCTGTAGCTCAGCCTGCAAAGGGTTAGTGGACAGAGTACTCCTTTGTTGCAAACAGGCCACCTACTTAGCTAATGTGAGCTTCTGAGATGTCCCACTATGAGGCTTGGCCATTCAGTCCTGGATCTACACTGTAATGGGATACGTGGTCCTAACTGTCACAGGGGCAGTTCCTGTTATAGCTGCTGAGGCCAACAGGGCAGCATATACAGCAGCCAACTGCTTTTCAATCAGGGAGTACTGCACCTTTGCTCCCTTCTATAGTTGGGACCAGAGACCCAAGGGTCGATAAAGTCATTCCAATCGCTGCCACAAACCCCATCCAAAGCATTCCTGTGTCACATGCACATCTAGCTCACAGGGTCTAGCAGGGTATTTCCTCCCTCTCCTTTGGTGGTTGGCACAGCCAAATGACCCTATAGATGCACAGGACAGGCCTTTTGGGGTCACACCCTGACAGGTTTGAATAGATAATTTAGGCCTGCACCAGACACCGGTGTGCAGGCACGAGGAGCTGCACTTGTGCAACACCAGTGCGCACGCTCTGGGTGAGTGCCAGTTGCTGGCACCACTACTGCATCCCCTTGGGTCACTGGGCCACTGATTCTGAGACTCTGGTGACTCGTGTCTCTGTGGCTTCAGATGCCACTATCATCCTCTGGGGCCTCTCTGACAGGCACTGCACTCACCTGCTTCCATAGCCACTTTGGCTCTCTGGCTGCTCTCTGTCAGTGAGCTTTCTGGGTGCCAGTGCCTGCCTCCCTGTCTGGTGCCAGCTCTAGCCTGCTCTCTCTTATAGCCTCCTGGGTTGCGCTGCCAACTCTAATAATTCCCAAGGCCACTTCTCCTCCTGGAATACTGTTGCAAAGCCCAGCTCCTAGCACTCGGCCTTGACATACAGGCACAGCAGCCCACACTACTCACCCACAGGGGTCCCTGCCTCTTCTGATCAGAGTGCTGGGAGCAGAGCTTTCAGGGTGCTGGCACCACTGCTGCCCTAGCACCCAGCCCAGGCCAGCCCTCTAGCCAGTCACTCTCAGCAACGGTGTCCCACATCTGTGTTGGGCAGGGGAGGGAAGGGGATTCCCAGACCCAAACTTTCCCCAGGAGCCATAGACTGCTGTCCTCAAGGAACTCAGTTCCTTTCCCCTCCACCCTTCCCCCTGAATCACACACTATAAGAAGGGAGGGGGTTGCTCTTTTTACCAGGGCGCAGACTTAAGCCTTCAGGCTTTTCCTTTTCTCTGCCTCTGTGTTTTACTAACTTGGCCATGTAGGGAAGTGCGATCTCCTCTTTTTCAGGCTTCAGGGCTTCTGCTTGCTCTCAGGGCTCTTGGAACTTCACTTTGTCTCAAAGCATAGTCTCCAGTTCGTAAAGCTGAAAGAAACACCCAGCCCATGACCCCCATGGCTGCCGGGCACTGGGCTTTTCTAGGGTCTTCCCCACCACCCACAGGGCTTTTTCCACTGTATGCTATGTAGAGATCCACATTATGGATCTCTACATCCAATGTGCCGTTCAATGTGCCACTGGATGTGTGCCAATGGCACATTGGATGTGCCATTGGAGATCCAATGTGCCATTGACATAGGGACAGTCATGGAATCGAGGCCAAGTAGCCAGGAGCCAGACCACCAAGTACTATCTGTTGGTAATTGACCAACCAAGCCCCCCTCCGGGGGTGCTGGCTCCATAGCACTCTTCCACAAATCCTGCCGACTATGCCAATTGTGTTGCCACCCTTCAAGGTAAGGCATGTTCATGGTATTCATGTGGACAGAAATATATTCCCAGAGCTGTTGGAATGTCTGGCATGCCTTTATTGATGAGTAGGCAAGCCACTTACACTGCAAGCTGTGTGTCTATCTGCACGTCTCGTGTCATGGCCCCTGTTCCCCAGTGTGGCACCTATCATGGCACCTGTCCCCTTATGTGTCTTTCATCATCATCACCCCAAGCAGGGAGTCCCTACCTGTTCAAGTACTAGAGGGGAAAAAAGCCTGCAAGATGCCAGAACATTACATAACATAACATAATACTGCACATGCAACCCAACCTCATGTTACAGGAACAGTTTATCAGACCCATCAGACCCAGTCTCAAGGCTATGAGAACACTAGTTATCAGGCCCCTCCAAGGCTATGGGAACACTGCTTCCCTTTGCTACTCAGGCACCTGGGTGAGGAAGCCAGACTGCATCTACTTACCCTACAACATTTCATAAAATAAGGGCTTGGGGATGATGAACTTCTTTAACTTGACCTTATCTGGAAAGCACTTTATCTGCCTTTCCATTCCAAGTGATAGCTTTGCTGGATAGAGTAATCTTGGATGTAGGTCCTTGCCTTTCATGACTTCAAATACTTCTTTCCAGCCCCTTCTTGCCTGCAAAGTTTCTTTTGAGAAATCAGCTGAGAGTTTTATGGGAACTCCTCTGTAGGCAACTCTCTGCTTTTCTCTTGCTACTTTTAAGATTCTCTCCTTATCTTGAATCCTGGGTAATGTAATGATGATGTGTCTTGGTGTGTGCTTCCTTGAGTCCAACTTCTTTGGGACTCTCTGAGCTTCCTGGACTTCCTGGAAGTCTATTTCCTTCACCAGATTAGGGAAGTTATTTTTCATTATTTTTTCAAATAAGTTTTCGATTTCTTGCTCTTCGATTTCTTGCTCTTCCTATTCATCTTCTGGCACCCTTACGATTTGCATGTTGGAAGGTTTAAAGTTGTCCTGGAAGTTCCTAAGACTCTCCTCATTATTTTGACTTCTTCTTTCTTCATTCTCTTCTGTTGAATGTTTATTTATTCTTTCTGCTCCAAATTGTTTATTTGTGTCTCAGTTTTCTTCCTGTCACTGTTGGTTCCCTGTACATTTTCCTTTATTTCATTTTGCATACCCTTCATTTCTTCCTCTATTTTATGACCATAACCAGTGTTTGGACATCCTGATTACCAGTGTTTTAAACTGTGCATCTGATAGGTTAGCTACCTCTTCGTTGCTTAGTTGTATTTTTTCTAGAGCTTTGATCTGTTCTTTCATTTGGGCCATTTTTTTTGTTTGTTTGTTTTGGTGCACCTGTTATGTAGTAAGGGTTGGAGCACAAGCTATTTATCAGTGTGGGGCAACCCAAGTCCCTGCATTGTGGCACTGTCTGTGGGGAAGGGGTCTGAGAGGGAACAGTGCCCCTTGCTCAGCTCTCACCTGGCTTTCAACCACTTCCCCTGCTACCCACAATCAAATTGGGCCCTTCTGGTGCTGATTCCTGGGTTGGTAGGTTTGTGTATGTTCTATGACTTTGTGGGTCTCTCCCATGAGCTCTCCTGTGAGGCTGGGAGTTTCTCTCCACAGGTTTTTCTCACTACAGGTTTTTACAGTGAGAAGTTTTGAGGCTTTATTTCCCTATGGTGGAACCCTGGGTGTGGGGTCTGTTTTACTCCCCAGTTGTTTCTCCTGGTTTATCCACACACAAATGTGGGACTGCCGGGTCTGACAGTCGCTGCCTCACTTGGTCTACCAGCTACCACTTTGCTGCAATTCTTCTCCCCCAGATGCTCATCTCTGCCCCTCCTACCGGTCTGGATGAATGTTTCTTCTTTACCCCCTTTTTTGTCAGACTTCTATACAGTTGAATTTTCTGGCAGTTCTGGTTATGTTTTTGTTTTTAAATTTGTTGTCCTTCATTTGGTTTTTTGATAAGGCAATGTGTATCTACCTATGCCTCCATCTTGCCCTCAAATTTCTCTTCTTCTCTTAAATGATATTTTGTACAGTTTCCAGTTCACAAAGCTGGAACTTGGAACTTGGAACTTAGATCTTTCCATTCAGACTCCTGGACTCAATTACCATATGTTTTATTCACATAGTAATAGCAAACATAAACAGTTGCTTACTCACCCTGGCCCCAAGGTGGCACTGGAGGAAAAGACAACTGGGTCCAAGAGGGTTTAAATTCATTGTCTGGCTGGAGATCTCAGATGCAGCTAGCTTATTGTTTACCTGGCACATCTATTTCCCTCCATAGCATCTCAGACCCTGAGGGAGGGGCCAGGTGTGTCTGTCCTGTTCACTATCTCATTTCCAACATAGTAGGTGTTTCATAAAAGTTTGTTAAACAAATGGATTTGAAGATGGTTACCAAATAGGTAGACTGATGGTCACTCAGGGTGGCATCTGGTCTTGTCTTTTCACTTGTAGGTTTTATTATTATTCAGATATGGCAAGGCCAAAAGACAGCTGCCATTGAAAGATAGTTTGTAGCTCACAGTTTCCAAGAGAAGGGGACATACCACATCAAAGTGGGGGTGGAGAAGAGATGTGGGGGAGTACTGGGATGGGTTAGGAGGCAGAGAGGAAGGGGAAATATGGGAAAGAACCTCTACTGTGGTTTCTGGAGGAAGAAACAGGTGAGTCAGGGTCAGAAAGGTTTAGGATTAGTCAGTTGAAATAATATCAGCTGCCTCTGGGGCATAGGGGATCCCCCTAGCTGTGTGGTATATGTCCCTAGGATGACTAGGGTGGGTGGATAAAGGAATAGCAAATATAAAGGAGGCAGTGGGTTTGTGGGCTCTGGAAGTGTTGGTTTGCATATGAGACACTTCCTCTCAGATAAGAGCCTCACTGTCTCTAGGTGTTGGCTAGCCTGGAAGAGGCCATTCCTCTAGGTCTGCAAGGCTGCAGATACCACAGCATCACAACATAGTAAATAAGATTGAAGACCAAGTAACTTTGCTCTTCAATGTTTAAATCAGGTGTTTTTTTCTAGTGACACCAGCCCTGATCTTCTCCATCACTCCATGGAGACAGAGTTCTTCCTTCTCTGCACTTCCCTGCTTATCCAACATCATAGCCATTTGTGAGCATCTGCTTTCCCACTGGGGTGGGTTTCTGTGGAAGAGAGAGAGCTAACCCAGAATCACCGGGGAAGATGACAGGTTCCTGTATCTTCTAAAGGAGTGCACTGCAGCTGTCTGTGGTGAAAACTTGTACACACTAGCCCAGGCAGGAAGGCTGCAGAGTAGGAGTTATTTTGCACAGGTGAGGAGAATTTCACAGTCACTTCTTTTGAAAGTGCTGTCAGCAGTCCCTCAGTGGGTGGTGTGTTTTCTCCCTGATCCCTCAATGGTATTTACGTGTGTAAGAAGGGAAGAGTCTCATCCTTTCACCTTGATAGTTAGTAATGGGAATTTGCCACCCACTCATGCTGTCTCTGTGTTTTAGGTCATTTATTTCAGTGAAAGAGAGAAATGCAGCTTTAGAGGAACAGCCTGCCTGAAAACATATTTGAAAAGTTTAAGGAAGAATTTGAGGCACTTCAGACCAAAGAGCGAAACCCCCTTGCTCAAATGTATGAAATGCATGGAGAAATCATGAATCCGCTATTTAATTATCTTTTATTTTATTTGTTTAGTTGCCCAGTCTGCCAAATTACCCAGACCTTAGAGTTGAAACCAGATATTTGCTCAGGAATAAGTAGAGGATTACTTTCCAAATAAATGCATACACCATGTTGACTTCATTCTTAGAGAGGGAGCCTAGGGATGAATGTGTGTGCATTTGTGTGCACATCTGGTATTCAGCCCACAGCAGTATTGAGGGACTCTCATTGTTATAGTGAAGTAGCATCATATTTAAATTTATGAGAATTTAGCTATCCTTGATCATCCCAGAGAGGGAGGGAGGGGTGAGACAGAATAGCAAAGTTGTTATTCCTGTGTGCCTATTAGGAGTGAAGAATGTGGAGAGCTGAGTATGATTCTGATGTTTAATCTTCAGCAATGGGATATGATTTGGTATTCCCATTTTCACCCCACCTTTAAATTTTGGTTTTATTTGCCACAAATTCACAATGGTTCTGTCTGACCCTTGGTAGTTACCTCCCTTTCCATGACTTGAGAGTTCATTGTGAGACTCCCTGTTAGCTGAGTGGGGAAGGTGTGAGGGACCATCAGGGCAATGAGGCTCCCTGAGAATCCCTTCTATCTAAAATGTGCCCAGGGGGACTTCTGGCCAAGATGGAGGCATAGGTGGAAACTGTTCATCCTCGAACAACCGAAATTAAGGACAGCAAAGATTTAGAAACAAAAAAACAACCAGAACTGACAAAAAATTGAACTGTACGGAAGTCTGACAACCATTCATCTAGACCAGTAAGAGGGGCAGAGTTGGTGGCCAGCAAGGAGGGGGTGTGGCAGGAAAAAAAGTGGCTGGCAGACCCCGGGCCCAACACCGGGAAATAAAGCCTAAAAGCACCAATTGAAAAGATGCTGGGAGAGTCTCCCAGCCTCACAGAAGAATTCATTGGAGAGACCCACAGGGTCCTAGAATGTACACAAGCCCACCCACCTGGGAACCAGCACCACAAGGGCACAATTTGCTTTTGGGAAGTGGCAGAGGGGACTGTGATCCTAGAGAGAGCAGAGCAAGCTCCATTGTTCCCTCTCTGACCCCGCCTCCACATACAGTGTCACAACCCAGCAACTAGGTTGCCCCACCCTGGTGAACACCTAAGGCTCCGCCACCCATACATAACAGGTTCGACTTGACCAAAAAATTATGGCTCAAATGGAAGAATAAATCAAAGCCCCAGAGCCAATACTTTTAAGTGACCAAGAGATAGCCAACCTATCAGATGCTCAGTTCAAAACACTGGTGATCAGGATGCTCACAGAACTGGTTGATTTTGGTCACAAATTAGATGAATAAATGAAGGCTATACTAAGTGAAATGAAGGAAAATGCACAGGGAACCAATAGTGATGGGAAGAAAACTGGGATTCAGTGGAGTAGACCAGAAGGTAGGAAGAAACAACCAAACAGAAAAGAATAAAGAAACAGAATTCAAAAAAATGAGGAGAGGCTTAGGAACCTCCAGGACACCTTTAAATGTTCCAACATCCTAATCATAGGAGTACCAGAAGGAGAAGAGGAAGAGCAATAAGTGGAAAACTTATTTGAACAAATCATAAAGGAGAACTTTCCCAATCTGGCAAAGGAAATAGACTTCCAGGAAGTCCAGGAAGCTCAGAGAATCCCAAAGAAGGTGGACCCAAAGAGGATCACACCGAAGCACATCATAATTACATTAGCCAAGATTTAAATGAAGGAGAGAATTCTAGAAGCAGCAAGAGATAAGGGGACAGTCACCTACAAAGGAGTTCCCATCAGACTGTCAGCTGATTTCGAAAAAGAGACCTTACAGGCAAGAAGGGGATGAAAAGAAGTATCCCAAGTCATGAAATGCAAGGACCTACATCCACGATTGCTCCATCCAGCAAAGCTTTCATTTAGAATGGAAGGGCAGATAAAGTGCTTCTCAGATAAGGTCAAGTTCAAGGAGTTCATCATCACCAAGCCCTTATTCTATGAAATGTTAAAGAGACTTATCTAGGAAAAAGAAGATAAAAAATATGAACAGTGAAAGGACAGCAAACTCACAGTTATTAACAACCACACCTAAAACAAAAGCAAACTAAGTAGACAGTTAGATCAGGAGCGGAGCCACAGAAGTGGAGATCACATGGAGGGTTAGCAACAGGGGAGTGGGAGGAGGAGAAAGGGGGAGAAGGTACAGAGAATAAGTAGCATAGATGGTGGGGAGAAAATAGATGGGGAGGGCAAGAGTAGTGTGAGAAATGTAGAAGCTAAAGAACTTATGACACATGGACATGAACTAAAGGGGGGGATAGGAGTGGGAGGGGGTGTGCAAGATGGAGGGGAATAAAGGGGGAAATGGGACAACTGTAATGACATAATCAATAAAATATATTATAAAGAAGATACACACAAAATAAATAAAGGTCAAATATTTTCCAAACTTAATGGAAACTACATAAACCTGCATCTGGCACCTCAAACATAACCTAGAAAGAAAGGAATTCCAGATTTCCCCCAAACCTGGTCCTTTTAATTTCCTCAGGACCAGTCACAGTGATTGCTCAGGTATCACAGTGTCACCTCTTCCCTTACTAGATGCATTCCCCTCCATGCACCTCCTGGGTCCCCTGACCTCTGCCCCATCTCTCCTGGCCATTCCTACTGCCCTTGTCTGGATCCTCTAGTGGCTTCTACACAGGCTCCTCCTGCCCACTTTGCCCCACTAATAGCCAGAGTGATCATTCAATATTTTAGATCATGCCATGTCCTTGTTCAAAATCCCCAATTAGCAGGGAGTCCATTATACTTCAAACAAACCCACCTCCTGGCCCAACCTGCATTTTTGCCTTCCTTAACCCTACTCTGAGCTGGGCTCAGTCTCCAGACCTCACCACTCTCACATATGATGATTGCTTGACCATTATTCAGTCCTCTCCTCGGAGGTCAGATTCTCTCAGATGCCTTCCCAGATTACCTGAAACAAAGAGCTGCCTCCTTCCTCCGCCCTCAGCTACCACCTGTACCCTGGCTCTATCTTCCTTTATCTTTCTATAAAGCTCATGTCAGTACCCTGAGATTCTGTTGTATATTGATTATGTCTGTTTGTTTTTTATTATCCTCAAGAAGATTAGTCTAGCAGATCAAACAAAACACCCAAGTACATACCAGGCAGGCAACTCATGGTGACAAATGCTAGACTGTTTTTGTATATTGTGAACTATGGTGATATATCTGAGACCTGTGGAAGCCTGCAGAATGGAAGGTACTCTCATGGCCTTAGAGGGGAAGAGGTGTCAATAAAGGTAAGATCAATTTGTTCAGTGCCTATTGTGTGCCTGGTCCGAAGTGGGGCACTACATAGTCACCATCGCATTAGTCCTCTTTAGAACCCACAACCCCCTTTCACAAGGAAGGAACATGATATGCAGGACTCTAGCTACAATAGCCATGATCATGCCTGGGGTCTGCCTGACCTCACCATCCAAGCTGTCCCCTACACTGTGTGAGTCCCACAACAGAATACCTGATCATAGGGATGATTCTAGAGCTGAGATTTACAGGATGAGCTAGAGACCAACAGGTTGACCAGACAGGGAAGGGTGCTGTAGACTGTGGACAGACCAGAGAAAAGATCTGCACTTTCTAGAAACATCACAATGGGTGGGTCTGAGATTTCATTCCTCTCAAAATTATTCAGGTAATTTCTTACATTTAGCTACTCTTTCAAAGAGTAGTACCGGATTTGATTGTGATAGAAACCCATGAGCAATGGCTTTTTAAAAATGAGGAGTTCTGATTATTTACTTAATGAAATGTGAAGAGGTAGGGAGGCAAGGCTGTCAGCTTGGTAGCGCACCAAGTCTCTACATTCTTCTTCATTGACACTGTGTGTGCTGGTCAGCGCATGGTCATGAGGTGGCTGCTTCATGAGAGCATTGACTTCAAGTCCTGGAGGAAGGAAGTGGGAAGGCAAAGGGCAAGGCTTGTCCCAGAGACCCCACCCAACAACTCCCACTTCTGCTTCTGTGGCACACCCAGCCACCCCTAACTGCAAGGAAAGCAGGAAACTAACATAATGGTTTTAGCTGCCCACATTGCTGGCCTAAAGAGTCAGGTTTCTTTGGGTAGGAAAGAGTTGAAAAATGTGTACTGGGCAGGCAACCAGTCGTGCCCACCACACCTATGGTGTCCCTGGTTCACTCGAGTTGGGGAGGCTGAAGCAACAACACAAACCAGGTGCCTGGGCCTGTCCTCTGTAGATCTTTCCAATGGAAATGTTCATGCTGCCTCCACAGGACACAGAGAAGTTCATTGGGGGCCAGGGGTGGGGCCTGTCCACCAGTGCCACCTACACATGGACCATGACTGACACCATTGGAGACAGCCTGCTCAGTGGCATTAAATGCTAGATTGCCACCCTAAAAAGGCAGCTGGAGTGTGACCATGGCTTCAAGCTGAAGAAGCAGAAGTTCACTGGCGGCCTGGGGAACTGGAAGCACCCCCCAACAACTTCACCAGCAGATGAACCACTGCTGCAGCATCACATGAGTGCAGTGTAGTTCCTCCATGAGCATAAGATGCTCAAGGTGAAGATGGAGAGACACATGGAGGGCAGTATGTCCTCCCCGGGTACCTACCAAAGACATTATTTCCATCAGACATTATTTTAAAGAGCTCATTGAAGGAATAGACGTCACTACCTTTGTCCCCTCTGATACTGGCTAAGTGCTGACCTGCTTGGCTAGCTCCTCAACGCCTGGAAGGCAGGCTGTGCCATGCAGGACTATCTGTCCCAACAAGCACTGGAGGATATATTGTGCAAGGCAACATTGGGTTTGGTGCCAAAACCAAACAAAAAGGCAAAGCTTCCTGAGACTCATCTTATTTCTCCTCTCCTTCCCCCACCAGTGAGACCTCTACACAGGGAAGTGAGGTTGGATCTCGGGAATCAACTGTATAATGCAGTATACAACTTTTATCACTATGGCTGCAACTTGAAAGTGGCTAGACTTCACCTTTTAAAAAAGAAAAAAAAAAGGATTCTTTCCACAATGTGGTACTTCTCTTGATTCAGGGTCTTACATTGATAACTGATTGTTCAAAGCTTTAAAAAAAAAAGAACAGAAATCTGCTTTAAAAGCACTTGTTGCATGAAGTTCACATAGGCAGCCTTGAATGGTGGGGGCCACTGTCTTGGGCATTTGGGTGGGTGGTGCAAGAGGTGAGTCCTTGGCACAACTAAACAGAACAGCTTTGTGTTCTGATGACTTACAATGGATTTTTAGCTCAATCAAGCTTTAGATGCTAGAAATCACAGTAGCAATGATGCCCCAGAAAGGAAGCCTTTGGCTAGCTCTCACTGTGACTTTTGTTCTTTACCCAACACAATAATAACTACAATTTGTTGAATGCTAGTACATATTACTAGGCACTCTTTATGTAAATAATTCTCAAATGGAATTAACTGAAAATAACTCCTGTTAATTCTCCTGTAAATAACTGAAGGAGGTGAGAATTATTATCTCTCCTTGATAGAAGGAAACTTGGCCTAAGGTTTCAATCACTAGCCCAAGACTACACAGACATTGAAAGGGTAGAGTTAATGCAAATCCAAGTCTGTCTGGCTGGAGGCCTGCCTTCTTCTAGCCTACTCAGAGTACTGACCTCTAAATACTTCCTTAAAGAACCCTGCCATTCTTCAGGGGGGAGCTTGCTCTTCTTTTATAGCCTACCAGTTTTTAGTAAACATCTACCATAAAATTCAGTAAAGGTTATGGACTCCTTATTTGCACCTATTGGTATGCAGTTAGTAGCATTGCATGCAATATTTCACATAAATAACATTATGGAAATTTCTTTTCCCCTTGAGAGGTAAACAATTGTGTCCCCATTATACAAATGAAGAAACTGAGGAGATCTGTGGTCTGTTTAAAATCACACAGCAGCTTTTTAAAAACATTTTACTTATTTTTAGAGAGAGAGGAAGGGAGGGAGAAAGAGAAGGAAACATCAGTGTGCGGTTGCCTCTTGCAAGACCCACGTTGGCACCTGGCCTGCAACCCAGGCATGTGCTCTAGACAGGGAACTGAACTGGTGACCCTTTGATTCACAAGCCTGCACTCAACCACTGAGCCACACCAACTAGGGCTCTGAAGAGCACAAAGGAAAGGAGGGTGGCCTCAGAAGTGACAGGATCCAGAGTCAGTTACTTCTCTCTTTAGTCTATTTCTCAGTAATTGTTTTTGCTTTTTTCCTGAAGAGTGACCTCTTCTCTCACCATTACATCTTGGGGTCCGAAGCTAAGGGGTTCTTTTCTCCAAGTTTCTGTTTAATGCATTACTAGGAAAGGACCCTGCTTGGCCTACACCAAAACCACTAGTCCAAGTAGGGCAGTAGCACTGCCTCCAAAGAAAAGGCAATGAGGACCCAAACTCAAACGACTATAGGAACCAGGTTCTTAATAAAAAATGAAGCAGACCTGAAAACCGCCTAATGGAAACAGTGTCTGAGTGAGGGAGGGGCTGCAGGAAATGCCCAAGGCAGCGTACGTGATGTTTGTGTAAATAAACTAGCGGGCAAGTCAGATCCTCCTTGCCCTGGCAAAGACGCAGCAGGAAGAAGTTATTGCACTGAGCATGCGCAAGACCAGTGACGTGTTTGGCTAAGGCTAAAAGCCCTCCAACTCTCTTCCCGTCCCAGAGGACACACCAGCAGGTGACCGTAAAAGTCAACGTGGCAGCAGGGGGAGGTGCAGTCCTGTCAGTATAGAGTGGGGAAAGGGTGGGATTGGCTTGAATGGGCGAGGCCTTCCCCGGAGCACGCAGAAGTTTGGGCTGGAAGATTTAAACCAAGGGAAGGGAGAAATGTGCTTTCTTCCTCTGGGGTCCACCAGGCAAACATGTGGTCCAGAGCTTGCGACACCAGGCTGGCAGCGAATCACAGGGCTGACAATACACTCAGACCCCAGGAGGGAGCCTGAAGCCAGAGAGCCACCCACTTAGTAGCCTCGGGCTCCAAAGGACAGATAAGGATGGAGTGGGACCTCCGGGCATTGTTTGGGGCTTTGGTAAGAGTGGGGTTTATTCCTGTTTTTCGGAAGAGAAGAGCCTGGAGATGGGGAATTCCCCGTCCTCCCAAATTGTGAAACATTTTAATAAAGACGTCTTTCCTTCCCCACCAACCTCTGCCTCCAGAATTTGCCTGTGGCTGGTGGCAGGCAGCCAAACTCCACTTTTGTTCAAACAAGCCAGGAGGTAATGTGGGCTGTGACAAAAAGCAGATGCCATGCTGCACACAAAGAAAATAATGTCCTATTGGAACATAGGATGAGTGTAGCCAGAGATTCCAGGTTTTTTTTTTTTTTCTTAAGAAAAGCAAGGAATCCAGATATTTTCTTATATTAAGTGTCTTGTTTCTTTTGAAAGCTGTTAGCTAGTTTAAAAAAGATTTAAAATATTGCATGAACATAAAGTATTTCTGTGAACCAGATGGGAGCTCCAGGCCATCAGCAGTTTGCAACCTCAGGTGGGGATGTTTGCCTTGCCAGGCATCTCACTTCTTCCACTGTGATACCTCAGGCAGGAGCATGTCCTTGCAGGCACACAGGAAAACAGGAGGCCCCTGGAGTCATGCGCAGTCAGAGCGAGATCTCAGGAGGCACTGCCCAGACATCATCATCCTGATCCACACTTCCCTGCTTTGCACTAAAACCTGGACCCACTGTGGTAGGGATCCAGGATTACCAGCAGGGAGTCAGAGCTGTGAAGAGCAGGGATACCAGAGGCAAAATGATCACCTGGGCACCATGCTGGGTGTAAAGCCAGCCACGCCAAAAGCCCCAATCTCACCTGGAGAGTTGAGTTGCTAGGAGTCTGTTTGTTTTACTTGGTTTGTTTAGGCTGAAGGAAAAGGAAGGTGGAGGGAGGCTTCTGTCCTGAGGCTACTACCTGCAGGGAGGTGTGGACAAGAAGTGGGATCTGAGATGGCATGGCTTTAGGGATACTTGGGCCTCCGGGGTCCTGTGAAGCTTGACTCTCTGGGAACCTCAGCAGGGGAGTTTGGGGTCCTCTCAGGATTCAGCATCTCCTTCCCTCCTGGCCCACCCAACTGCTTCTCTCTCTGCTTTTTCACACTGTGTACTGGACTTGACCTTCAAGCCCTGTATTCCTGCTTACTGTCCTCTATACCTATTTTTATCCTTTGAATTCAGCCTCCCCTGCAAACTGTCCTAGTCTCTTGGCTTTTATTTCCACACTTATGACATGTTTATTGAGCACCTAGGCCATGTTCTAGGAGATAAAGACACGGCTGTGAAAATGCAGGCAGGGTTCTTGCGTTCTTGGGGTCAAACGATAAAACAAGCAAACTGGTTTCAGAGAGTGCTTAAAATGCTGAGGATGTTATAAAAATAGAGTGGCGAAATAGTGATGGGGGTTGATTAGGCTGGGTGGTCAGGAAACGTCTCTCTGAGCAGGCCAAGGTTAAGTACCATCCAAATGACCAGGACCAGCCAGCCAAGGTGGGGACTAGCATTGCTGGAAGCTTGAGGAGTGAGTGGTTGGAACTGTGGTCCACCAGCATGGGGAGTGGAGAGGTAGGTTGAGGCCAGCCCACTGCATAAGCTCTGACTTGGACCTAAGGATTACTGTGGGCTGGTTTGCCTGGCCAGCAGTTTGTTCCCCAAATCCTTGAATCACCAAAGATTCAAATGAATGCTCTTCCCGCCTATTGCCATCACTATAAATAATGATTATTAATGACACTTGGCTGTGCTTATCACTCAGCAGTTCCATACCCTTTTTTACTATGATCTAATTGAACACAGGGTTTCTGCCCCAGGGTGTGTCCTGTGAAACAGGAACTGGGACTTGCACCAGTTTGCTTTATTCCAAAAGCTGTGTGCTCTTTCCACAGAATGCCCTCTCCATCTCCTAAGAACACACATATAGAAGGAGAGCATACTGTATGGGCATACCCACCTGATCAGGCTAGCTTTCTGTTGAAGTTCTCCCAAATTTCAGAAGCTTAAATAAGTCATGTCTCTCTCAATTAGAGTCCAAGTGTCAGTGGAGTTTCCCCTATGATGCCACAAGGGGACTGGGGTTCCCCGCCATGTGTCTCTCTACTACACCTCATCCTTCTCAGGAAGCTAGATATCAGAGAGGAGGAGAGAAAGTGCAAGCCCTCCCCATGGACTGCAGAACGCGGAAACTCCATCCATTCTCCTGCTTACATCTCAGCTGCCAGGACTTAAGTCACATAGCTATATCCAAGGTCATTCTAGTTCTGCTGTCACCTAAAAACCAGGTTTCTATTTATTACAGAAAAAGGAGGCAATGGATATTTGGGAATGTGAACACTGAGGAAAAAAAGACACCTACTAAAAATGATTCCTGGTGGCTAACTGGGCTCAATTTTTTAAAATGGGGCATAGTAGCCATTTCCACACAGGGGCCTCTCAGGCAAATTTCAATTGTAAAGAAACCTGCCTGCACTGTGTTTCTGCCATTTGAACCAACCCTTATACAGGTTTTCTGGAGTCCTATTTCATGCAATAGAATTGAGGTTTTCTCCATCCAATGGGAACTGCACAGCTCCAACCAATCAGAGCAGCTCCATTCTGACAAATCAGGACAGTGCCTTTTAGACCAATCAAATTGTGAGAATTTGGTGTCCTTATTTGCATGAGGATGGACCAATTAGGGACTTGAGTGTGGACTTCTTCCACATAGCCAATTCCTCTCTAGCTCACCAGAGCCCTAACTGTTCTTACTTGGGTAGAGATGGAACACCCAAGGTGTTTGGTGCCTGAGTAGCATCACAATTGAACTGTTCTACAGCCATACAGTTTTGCTCTAGCACTGTTGTGCTGTTGCACAGCAGGTCTGTATTCACAGCCATGCTACATCACTGTTGAGCTGTTTGCATAAAATTTCCTTTTTCATTTTGGCATTGAATTGGCACCAACAACAGTTGGTTGACTGGAGAACTAATAGTTTCTGACAATGTTTTTGTATTTATAGTTTTCTTGATTATGAAATAAATACACACTGCTAAGAACCTAGAAATGTGTAAAGATAAACATCACGAATAATTCTAGAACTGTTGTTTAAGATTATGCAGTCATGTCATACACATTACTTTGTAAACTTGTACCTCAAATAACAATAAAATCCTGACACTCTTCCCATGTTAACCACTATAGGTCTATATCACAATCATAGTTTTTCAGGGCATGTTTAAGTGATGATCTGTCATGAACTGGGAGATGAATGTGATTTGCACTTGTTTTGTAGTAGAAAATTAAAAGTGTACATAGAGATTGAAGCTGGCACTCTGCATTAGTCTCTGATGACTCCCTGCTGGCTTCCCGGCTTCAGACTATCTGTTCCGGACCTCTGATAACTCCCTGTTGGCTTCCTGGGCTCCAGACAACCACCAGTTAACTAGTTGACTTTCTGTCTCGGACTCAGTTAATCCCTTACTATCTCTTTGTCCGGGCCCCAGGCAATTTTCCCCCTCTGCTTCTGGCTTGACTTCCACATTCCTGCTTGTATCACGAGACCTCTCCCCTCCTCACTTTGATGCAAAAGTGTTTAACCGCCCACCTGACCCCTCCTCAGTGCCCAGAATTTGGAAGCTGTCTCCTCTGGGCCCACGCGTGTAATAAAGACTTACTCCGTCACCCCAGATCGTGTAAGAGTTCGTTTTTCCACAACAGTTTGATTACGAATGACAGTGAAAATCTTTTCACATTTGTTGGCCATTTTTACTTGTTTTAAATTGCTAATTTATATCCTTTATTTTTTCTGATTTGAAAAAAATCCACTTTATATATTAAGGATAGCATATTAGCAAATATTTATAAATTGCTTATATGCACCAAGCACTGTTCTAAGTATTTGTAATGTTTAATCCTTACAACAGTTCTATAAGGTAATTAGTATTGGTATAACCCCCATTTTATACTGAAGGAACCGGAGGCACAGAAATAAGCAATTTGCCAAATGTTGTATAGCTGTGAAGTGTGGCAGTGGCAGAACTGGAGTTCAAACTGAGCAATCTGATTTCAGATCTTTGCTTTTAACTACTAGACATTTAAATTAATGTTTTGGTTGTTACAGATTATACAAAATTGTTTTTCCCATTTGTCTTTAAAAGTTAAAAGTCCTTCCTAATTTCTGCCCACCTTACAGGCCCAAGCTCGTTTTCTTCTAGTTTCTTGTTCACTTCAGCACCCCCCCCCCCCATCCCTCCCGCAAATTGTACCTTATCTGCTCTGGCATTTTTTGCATGTACTAAAAACAGTGAGATAATAAATGTAAACGCAACGGGTATACTGTAAGTGCCGTTAAAAACATATATTACTTATGAGGATTCAAATAGTCTTATTCTTTAAAATCTTAAGCGCAAAGTTACAGTGCACAAGTGGAAACACAGGCGCAACGAGGGTGGGAGGGGGGCGCGGTTCCCAGACGGACCTAACCAGCGCTCTCCAGGATCCTAGTCTGGGAATGTCCTAATGGGCATACAGGAACGATGCTTTAGGTTAACTTTTAAAATAGGAACATTAAGGATTGTTTTTGAAAAGCATCTGAAGATAAGAATCTTCAAATCTGAGGCAGTCTGCTGAAACGACGGCCTCTTCTATAACTGGGTAAACTGCGGGACGGCCCTTGTGTATCGTCCTAAGTACAAGGCAGGAGTCCGGCGGAATACTGCTGCCCTCCGCGCTCTCGGCCGCCACAGGACGGCGACTGTCCATCATTCGCGAGGGTTGAGGGGCGGAACACTGCCGAGCCACTCTCCGACTGTTCCACAGGAAACAGGGAGTGGACTGGGTGGGAGGACCCGGAGCCCTTCCCGCGGTGACCGCCCAGCACTGGGTGGGTCCAGCCACTGCCCTCCCGTAGAGTCCGGACTCCCGGCTCCACCAAGGCGAAAGGGCGAGGCGCACGTCAGTCAGGCCGCCCGGCCAATTGGCTCGCGCTCTGAACTAGTTCCCGCCTCCGCATCGACTCTCCGGCGCCCGCGCTGCTTTCCTTTGGTCCCCCGGCCCTCCAGCCCGCGTTCCTGTCCCGGTCCTCGGGCGCGGCTCTCGGTGGGCGGCGGCGGCGGCGGACATGAGGGTCAGGCCCACTCTTACGGAAGGCGGCTGCAGGCAACGATCTTCTTTACGAGCCCGAGGTGGGTAGGGTAAGACGGACGGCGCACGCGGGCCCTTCGCCATTTTCCTTCTCTTGGACTCCCGGGGGCGTTGGGAGGAGAGCGATGGGGCCTACCGGAAGAGGCCTGGGGCTCTAGGTGGGTGGGCAGGACTTTGGGGGGACAGCGGGTGGCGGTGGCGCAGGCGGGGGATGGGTGCCGCGTGGCGCTACCAGCTAGCCCCAACCCCCTCCGCTTCCCGCCCAGCGCCTCACAGACAGGGGGGAGGGGTCATTCTTCACATTCTTCAACCCGCCCCACCCCCCGCTTCAATCAAACTTGGGCGGGGAAGTCCAGCCCATGGTTGTCGCCCATTGGCTGGTGCCTCCTCCCGCTGTTACATGACTGGTAGCTGGAGTCGCCAGGTCTCCCTACGTCACTTCCGCTATCAAGTTTAGGGGCCGGGGAGACCTTGGACTTGGGGGCCGGGAAGCGGGAGGGGAGGTAGGAAGTGGCGAGAGGGGAAGACCTGAGCGAGTGTATGCGGGCAGGATGTCTCTAGGCTGGCTCCTTGCTCCTAATCCGCTCCGCTGAGCGTAACCTTAATTCCGGAGCAGCTGTGTTGCCGGGTCCGCCACGGCCACCGTCCTTGGTGGGAGAGTGGGTCGGGAGGGAATAAGTAGAATCCCGGGGAACGGGTTTGTGCCTGGTGACCTGGTCCACAGCCAGCAGCCCCAATCCTGAGTGGGGCTGCACACCTGGAACCAGGCTGACTGGTACACGTCCTTGGCGGGCTCCGGTGTGAGGAATGTATAACCTTTATGTCCTTGGCCAGCAATGGCCTCCGTCTCTCCCAACTTTTACAGTAGGGCCTGGACCCCTTCCTTCTGTGTCAGAGGTGAGGGTGTGTTTTAATAGACTTCTTACTTACCAGAGGGTTGGCAGACGGAAAGAAGGCATTGGGTACAGTGAGTGTTAAATTCTTGAATTAAATCAGGAGATTAGAGCAGTGAGTTTACTTTTTCTTTAACTTTATTGATAAACATTGTCTTTTTGGCACTCAGTTAATAAGTTAAAACTTCATTTAGAATTCCACTGGTTTTATTTATATTGAGCTGGAAATCATGCAGTAGTAACTTATGTGTATTTTAGAAAGTAATGGTTTATGTCCAGGTTTTTTTGCTGTTTGGCTATCAGGTTCACTTACATTATAATCGGAGTATGTGTGTGGTTAAAGAGGTAAATACTTTTAAACTAGTAAGTTACTTTGGGTGGGTTTTGTAAGGGTGTTTGATTTAAGTAGCATTTTACAATGTGTTACTAGGGTACAAACATTTAGAGTTGATGTTGGGGGGGGGAAATGAACCCTTTTTGAATAGTCTTTTCCACTGACAGCTAGAGGGTATTTTCCTCTTGAAACAGGCTGTGTGGATCCTCCCCTCCTCTTCACGAAGTTAAAGCTCCTGTCGAATTTCAGAGACTCAAGAATTTTTCAAGTCTTATAAAAAGAAAGTTTGTAAATCACCCAGTTCATACTTACAGAGTGAAAGATCGATGTCACACAAGTTGGTCTTCAGTGTTTACTCCTTATGGACATTTTATTCCTGTTAGCATTAATTAGAATTTCTTGCACACTAGACATTTGTGAACCTTTTATTTCAATAGCTAATGTAGTAACTTACTAATAGTGGGAATTGCTCAATATTAAGAGCTTAAATCAAGTGTTTCAAACTGTAGATCCTGATTGAGTCATTAAATCAATTTAGTGAGTGGTGATAAGAATTTCTTAAAAAATAGAATATAAAATAGTAGATTTCAGCTCTCGGCATGTATTTCTGCAAAATACCTTTTCCTGAGGTTGTCAGAAAAGTCTGGAAAACAGCCCTTCTCTAAAGGATATTTTCTTCATAACACTGATCTTCAAAGAGTAGTAAAAAGCTGCCCTGTTTATTTGTATTTATATTTCATGAAGCATGTTTCCCTCACATTAGTTTTCAGGAGTTGGGGGAAATAAATTTGCCATCAATGACCAGTATGCGTTTTTAGTCACTTAATGTTTTAATAGTCTGAGGTTTTATTTAGATAATAAAGGATCTTCTCCACCCCATAATACTA
This sequence comes from Carollia perspicillata, assembly GCA_004027735.1. Taxonomy (NCBI): domain Eukaryota; kingdom Metazoa; phylum Chordata; class Mammalia; order Chiroptera; family Phyllostomidae; genus Carollia; species Carollia perspicillata. The sequence continues at coordinate 22,123 of PVKM010005890.1, read as the reverse complement.
ATTGCCAGTGATTTTTTTCCATGGCTACAAGAGAATCAAAGAATCTGGATCCCCAGTCCCAGTAATGAGTTGTCAACACTGCCTCATGTGACCTCGCCGGAGTAAAGGAGGCCTAGGCACTGCAAGCTCTTTGCCTATGTGGGTGTTCTAAGTATTGCACAATTACTTAAGAGTGTACTTCATTAGATAACCAGATAAAATGAGAGCCCCCACATTTTTTCTCTGATACTAAGTATTTGAAATTTAGAGTGTATTTTACAGTTCCCATCTCACTTTGGGGGGGACTATTTGCATTTTCATTGCTCAATAGTTACGTGTGGCTACTGGACAGATACGCGATTCGAGTGGATTGTCTAGATTTTTTTCAATAATTAAATTTCTACGTGAGTATTTGCAGTTTCATATTATCAGTCAAAAATGTTCCCCTGCTTTCCACAGCCTCATCTGAAATGTGAGGAAATTGCAGCTAATTTTTTTACGCTGTTTCTTAGGTCTAAGATTTAAGTATCCTGAGACAGCTGACAGCTACACTGCTAAGTGTAGCTTTGCTTGTCTAGGAGTATTTTAAGAGATTTTAGAGGATCTGTTTTAAAATGATAGATAATGATGAATATGATTTGGGAGCTTTTGTTTTGTTTGCTTTGTGACAGTGTTATGTTATGAAGATAACTCCTATTCACTTGGGAGTCCCCCACCCCTGGTCCTGTTTTTATTTAGTCAGTTATGAGATTACTTCATGTATAAAAGGGAATATTTTTCTTAGTGAATGAACTCTTACATAGTGTAGACTATGAAATTGTCTTCTAAGGATATAGTTAATTACAGTAAACAGAACTTACCTTTTTTTGGTTTGAGGGATGTATAGATTATATACTGATTTCAGCCTGGGGACCCATTGGTATAAAGAAGGATGGGAGGGTAGTTTTAAAAGGAATGTTAAGCAGAACAAGTCAGCCAAGTGGAAAACCACCTTACCCTAAGTATTTGCATGCATTATAGGGTTTGTAGCAGAATTTACTTAGTTATACGGGGGTAACAGTGCACTTGTAGCAGAGACATTGGCCCCAAATTAACAGTTTGCATTTGAAAATTTACGAAGGAATACTGGGATTTCACTTGACATGTTACCTTTTATAAAAATGTCAGAATTTAGATAATTCTAATCAAGAGCATTTTATGTGCCTGCTGTGTGTCTAAGTAAATGAAAGAAAATGGTCCTTTTAGAAAACATGGCCTGGTGTTTAGCTATTTAAAATTTTGGTGCATTGTTTGGTAGGATGTGAAATGGAGATCTTAAGTTAGAATTAGGTTAACTTTAGTTGTATCTAAGAACTTTATCTTATAAATTTCATAAGTCATTTTACATTGATGGAGTGATCCATTGTTACTAATACTACAGATCCTCTAGAGTCAAAAGACTCAGAATGCTACTATTCAAGACTTCGATGAGTAAACAATGCTTTAATATTCAGCCAGCATCATCAGGTAACTTCATTAATATTGAACCTGGGTATTTGAGAGCAAAGGAAATTTTTATTAAGTAGCCAGTGTTCTAATTCTGATTTGTATTTTATAATCAGCAAGTGAAAATAATGAGACTGAAGGAAGTAGTTCATATTATTTTCATGGAAGTTTGGTAAAATGAAATTTATATAACCATAAGATGGCATGTGAATGACGACTTTTAAAAATAAAGCTTTCTCGCCCTGGTTGGTGTAGCTTAGTGGATTGAGCGCGGGCATGTGAACCAAACAATCGCGGTTTGATTCCCAGTCAGGGCACATGCCTGGGTTGCCTGCTGGCCAGGTCCCAGCAGGGGGGACACATGAGAGGCAACCATACATTGATATTTCTCTCCCTTTCTCCTTCCCTTCCCCTCTAAAGATAAATAAGTAAAATTTTTAAAAAAATTAAAAATTTAAAAATAAAAAAATAAAGCTTTCTCAGCTAGTTTGTTTATAAGAGTATGTAAATTAATGTAAAACGTAGGCAGCACAGATTTCTGGAAGCATACTTTAGCTTCAGAAGCTCCAGCTCCTTAATAGGTATTAAATATTTAGAAAGTAGAGTAAGTTTGCTTCTGGACTGAGTTTAGCCTATTTTAAGAATTTAACTCTGATTCTGCGATATACTTGGACTGTAGAGGTGGAAATCATAAGAACAGAATACACTAGCTAATTACCTCACTCTTTTCTCTTTCCCTAAAGTCAAGCATTATAAGGTTGTGATCAGTGTACATATTAGGGTTTTTACTTCACTTTATTTCTTATTGAGTATTTCCATTGGTTCTGATAATCTATAAATTCTTGTTTATGGGTTGTTTTGTGTTTCTGAAAGTTTGCTTACTAATAGTGCCTCCTCAGCTGTTAGATACTACTTACCAAAATTTGCTCTAATCAAATGTTTTCTAAAATACTGTCGTCTGGGAACCATCAGTGGACCACAAAATTAATTTATCATATATAATAAAATGTAAGGGTAAGGATTAGTGATGATTGTGAATAATATTGATCTTTTATTAGTAGTTATAGTCATGTACTATTTAAAAATATATTTTCTTGTGGATTATGAAAAGGTAGAAACCACTGCTCTAATGAATAGTGATGTTACATAGTTGATAACTCACAGTGCCTGTGAGTGGAATTGCATGGTCATGTGGTAACTTGCACTTCTTGATGAGCTGCTAAAGTTTTCGAAAACGTCTGCACCATTTCACATTGCTGTCAGCAGTATTACGAGTGATCTTTTTTCACCACATCCTCACCAATACTTGTCTTTCTGATTTCTGTTTTTAATTATAGTCATCCTAGTGGTTCTGACAGTGATATCCCATTGTGGTTTGGTTTTGGTTTTCTTCATGACCAATAAATGGTGTTGAGGGTCTTATTTACTATTTGTGCTTATGAGCCATATCTTTGAAGAAATGTCTTCAAATTCTTTGTCCTTCTTTTAAAGTAGGCGATGTATCTTAAAGTTACTTTTATGGTGTGAACTAGGTGTCCAAATTCGTTATTTTGCATGTGGATATTTTGCCTTGTCACAGCATTTACTCATTGAAAAAACTTCTTTCCCCATTGAATTGGCTTGGCATCCTTGTTGAAAATCAATTGATCCAATGTAAGGGATTTATTTCTGTACTTTGGATTGTATTGCATTGTTTTGATTACATGCTTTGGTTACTGAGTCACTACTTAGTAACTTTCTTTGATATTAAATTCAGTGCATACCTTAAAAAATATCGTTATAGTAGTTAACTCTTAAATATAAAGTCTGTAAATTGAAGACTAATATTTAATATGGTTTAGATTAATTTTGAGTATTACGATTTTGATTACAAAAACAAACTGATCATATTCACATTATTTAGTTCAGAGATTATTGTACCAGAGTATTAAATATCTTGGTTCCTGCCTTTGATCCTCAGAGCACCTTTGGTGGCATAGAAAACAAGACTTAGGTTAATCTAAAAATTAGGATCTTCTGCCCTGGCTGGTGTGGCTCGGGGATTGAGCCACCAGCCTTCGAACCAAAGGGTTGCCGGTTGCATTCCCAGTCAGAGCACATGCCTGGGTTATGAGTGAAGTCGGGCCTCCAGTAAGGGGGTGCACAATAGGTGACTACCTGTTGATGTTTCTCTCCCTCTCTTCTCTTCCCCTTCCCTAAAAATAAATACATGTTTTTTAAAAAAGGAAAAAATTAGGATCTCTGTATATATGGTTTTGTATTTCTTTCTGTATTATGTATTTAATCATGGAGTATGCATGAAGTACAGGACTTCTGGGTTTAAAAGTCATTAGATTTTGTTAGAGGTGTTCTTAAATTCCTTTATAATGGATGTGTGTGTGAATGCATATATGTGTTTCTTTAGGAAGGGTAAGTGATTTTATGAATTTTTATTTTTAGCAACTAGAGGAGAATTAAAAGTTGATATTCAGGTAAAAGATGTAAAAAGTTGATTTCTGGGTCTTGTAAATAAATATATGGTATTAGGAGTAGATTTAGATAAATAAGCATTTAAAATAATACATTAACCAAATACAGGAAATAAAAGTAATACATAGCTATAATTTAAATTGCTGGTTTCTGGGAGGTTTTTCAGGTAAACTTACATGAAATTAAGTGAAAGAACATGGTCTAATACTTTTTTCCCTCTCCTTTAATCACACAGGAGAAACAGGATTACCTGAGTAGAAAGCCTTCCTCTGGTGCTCCACTGCGGTCTCTTTTCAGCATTCACCCTGGATGTTCTCTTCACTGTGGGATGAGGTAGTAGGTTGTATAGTTTTAGGGTCACACCCACCACTGGGAGATAACTATACAATCTACTGTCTTTCCTAACGTGATAGAAAATCTGCATTCTGGTGGTGTCATAGAACATTGATAACTAATTGCACAGTGTCTATTTAAGATTAACTTGTGTAAAAATGCTAATAGTGTACCATTTCTTTATGATATACAAGTAGCTTATTCTTTTAGACATTACAAACTTTAGCAAGTAGACTGGATGGGGAGGAGATACTTTTTGCTTCTCATTTCTGTATATCATAATAATTGCATGTTTTATTGTGATTGATGCTGATAATTTTATGTTGTATTTTCTTTTGAAAAAGATTGTGCTCTCCATTCCAGATGAAAAGATTGCTCTATCAGAGTGAGGTAGTAGATTGTATAGTTGTGGGGTAGTTATTTTACCCTGTTCAGGAGATAACTATACAATCTATTGCCTTCCCTGAGGAGTAGACTTGCTGCATTTTGTTTTTATGTAGCTGATATTAAGACTCAGAAGAATTAATTTTGACATTGTTTTGTATTTGCAGTATTCTTTTTCTATGTCAGTTGCTAGTTTTCTCTGTTCACTAGACAGTGACTTAATATTTTTCATGTGTGGTGTATTTCAGAAATTTAAATTAAACAAAAATCTCAGAGTAAATAAAGTAATTTTCAGGCAATCTTCTAATAGGAGGGCAGGCTCTTTTGGATTGTGAATAGGTTTGTCACCCTACATTTTGCTTCATATGTTTGGGGGAGGTCCTGGGTGATAGAGGTAAATACAGAATCAAAAGTCACTGAGCTAAAATGGAGTCAGGTTAATTATGATTCATTCTGCCCAGTTTGAGTTTTGGGGTGGCCTTGGGCATTGTTGTTAACCACTGCCTCATTGGTGTGATAATTTGGATAGCTTCATCTCTTCAGCCTGGAAAAGGAGAGTTGGGTTTTGGATTCTACCCTTATTCCTTGGTGAAGTACAAAGACCTCAGCTTTGGTCCCCCAAATGTGAAGTAGTCCTTTATTCACAGGGTGGGGGGTGGATCCCCTAAAGCTGTCACATGGGGAAGTCCATAGTTTGTTGTTCTAAAGAAAATGTGAGGGTAATGCTGGAAAGGGCCGATTTCTAATATCCACGGAGGACCATGTTTCAGCTTTTATCCAGTGGCCAAGCCATGTTGCCTTTGGGCTTTTGTAATCAAGCAAGCCTAAAAGCTCCCTGTTTTTTTTAAGTGCTTCGTGTTTATTTTGTTTTTGAAGAAGAGGCAAAATATGGAGGTGAGCAAGAGGTCACGTCTTCCCAGATATGTACATTAATCCTGAATTTTAATATCTAAGGCAGCAATTGTAAACTGGTGTGCTGCAAGAATTTTCAAAACCTGTAACACCTGACTTCAGTGAGGGCCACTGACCTCTTTTTCCCTTATAGTATCAAAAAATAAATAAATAAATAACAAAAGCCATCTGGTGTGGATGAATCAAAATTATACGTATTTTTTGTCTTATCAGCAAAAATATTATTTGTTGTTGTGCTGCAGAATTTTAGAAATTAGAGTTTATATGTACAATGAGATGAAAAAGGTTGCAGCCACTAATTGAAGAAAATCACAGTGCAGTACCATTGGTAGCAGGAACTTCACATGAGAGAAAACATCAAATTTCTCTTTAGTGGGTCCAACCCAGATGGTTTCTCTTGGCCGAAATAGTGCTTTTTGTTTCATCCCTGACATACATATATGGACACCTGCATGGTCCAGAATTGGTCTTTGTTATAAACTGAACATAAAAAAATAAGGGGGGAGGGGAACCTTTTACATTCATTGACTTTGAGTGAACCAAAGAAAAATGGGAAAGTTCAAGGATCAAGAAGTTCTCTTTGACTCAATTTTAACACCTGCTCACGCGGTGATTGCAGTCATGGAGTTTTGTGGTTTTCAGACATGTGTTGCCTCCACTATGGATATCACCACCACTCTGCAGTTGGAGACTTCTCTAATTACTAAGGTCTGTAGAAAAATGACTTTCTGTCTCTTATTAATTACTTAAGGATTCATTTCACACTCTTACTAGCCAAGTCCAGTACGTTAATCAGGTTATGGAGAACTGCTACATTTTGTAAAATCACTTAAAAGTACTATGTGTGACAGTCTCTAAAAGCTTGTTTTTGATAGCAATACAAAGGTGACCAGAATTTGCTTCCATTTACTATAATTGAAGGATCAAAAACTCAAAATACCTGGGCTCAGGAAGGGAGGGCTATAACCTAGGAAATGTGACATCTAAAAGGGACTAGCAATAAGTTAAATTGTTCCCGTTGGCTCCAGGCAGGATTTATCCACAGTGTTGCCTACTTTTCCAGCTTACTAAGAGAAGCTGGGGCTTTTGTGAGAGTCAGTATTTAACTGTGGCTCCAACAATAAAAGAAGTAGATAATAGGTTTCTGGTTTGCATCTTCTGATGTAATTGAATTTTTGTTTCTTTATAACAAGAGGTTTGAGTTTAAGGAAATACATTTCTGGATTTCCTAAGGTCATATGGTGAGTAACTTTTGTAAAGCATCAGTGAAATTCTAATTGGTTTAACTTCAGGAAAAAAGAAAGACCAAAGCCTAATTTAATAGGTTAATTTGAAATGCCTGTGCCAAGTAGAAGACTGGCAAGAAAAATAAACGGGTTTCTAGGAAGAGGTAGTAGGTTGCATAGTTTTTAGGGCAGGGATTTTGCCCAGAAGGAGGTAACTGTGTGACCTGCTGCCTTTCGTAGGGCCTTATTCCACGGTAACCTGTTTCCTTGCTTTATTGCAAGCAGAGTTTTTCATGTTTCATTACAAATGAAAACATTAAGAATACCAAAGGAAGCAAAAGCTGCCTTAGTGATTTTATAAACATAGCACAGTACCAGTATCAATTATTGAAAGTTAACTAGTGAGAATTTAAGACATCTGAAGTATACCTACTTCAGACATCTACACGAAGACATCAGATGTGTCTCCCTTTGGGATAGCTGGAAAGCTTTGGAAAATAGTTTTGTTTCTGATCAGATTCCCATCTGACCTAGAGTGTGCCAGATGTTTCCCCTCTAAACTATTTACACTTAAAAGAAGATATTTAATAAAACCTAATATTTGCTGTTCCTTACACTGTATAAATATTTGTCTTGCTACGTTGCTGGATTTGTTTTCTATTTAGTGCAGTTCTTAAGGTGTGGTGTATTGCACATTATGGAAACTGTCATTGCATTGAGCACATATTATGGTATGGAATCCTGTGATTGAATGTGTTAAAGGTGTATAAGAGATGGACAGTGGAGTTACTATAATTTGCTAAACATCTTTTCCATAAAAAACTTTTACTTTAAAACTTGTTTTTATTTTAATTTTTTTCTAAAGATTTTATTTTATTTTTAGAAGGGAAGGGAGGGAGAAGGAGAGGGAGAGAAACCTCAATGTGTGGTTGCCTCTCGTATGTCCCCCACTGGGGACCTGGCCTGCAACCCAGGCATGTATGTGCCCTGACTGGGAATCAAACTGGTGACCCTGTGGTTCATAGGCCGGCACTCAATCTGCTGAACCACACCAGCCAGAACTAAAACTTCTGTTTTTAAAATCAGTTTCACCTCTGTCCTTGTAGAATTTGGTGCATTTTTTTATTTGTAAATATTTAGACTTGTGTTGTGATCTATTCAAGTACTTAGTTTCTTTTTTTATTTGCAGTAATTTGCTGATTGTACTATCACTTTCAGATATATATTAATAAAGTTAATTCAAGCCATACCATTTTTGTAAACACTTGTATGACTTTGTTACACAATTACATGTGCTATGGACACCCTACTTTCTTTAATTTTCATTCCTTGAGTCTGCTCAAGCAGACTACCTTGCAAAAACTTAAACGTTCCTTAATTCCCCAGTCTGCTTCAAACATTTACTCATCCTGGGATGTGTGTGCATGTTATGGGTAGATTTAATTTATTTCAAACTGTTTTGAACAGTATTATTTTAAAGGCTTCATGGTAGAAAAGAAAGGTTAGTAAGGGAATTCAGTTAAGTTTTCTGTCCTGTCCCCAAGAAGCCTCTAATGGAAGGATGGTCGGGAAGTCCTAGGCAAGTTCTTTACCTCTTACCAGCTCAGGCTTTAAGTTCCCTCTAAAAAATTGAGATAGTTGGGTGTGGCTTCTCCGGCAGTTTGTATATGGTGCAGCCCTTTAAAATCAAAGATTTTAAAATAAAGATTTCGATTGACGAGTGGCAAAATTGCACCAATTTCATGTACGCTGAAAATGGAAGAGGATGAAACTGACTCCACTAGGATTAGGGGTATTTTAATCAGATTTTCTTTTCATGCCTTACAGAAGTATTTTTAATTATCTTTAACCATTGCTTTTATTAAAATATTTGGACCTACCAGTCTGCCTTCATTTTTATCCTATTCTATTGAACTAGTCAAGTTGTTCCTTGCTCCTTCCATTTTGTATTTTCAAGTTTGCCTCACACTTGGGCTCTTGGCATGGAGCTGAAGGATCCTCTGGGGACTGGACATAATTCCTTCAGCAGTGTTTGGTGGCTGAATGGCCACCAGAAGGAAGCATCTGTATTCTAACTCCTTGGGATTCTGAAATCATTGCTCAAACACATAACTTAAAAACTAGTTTGATTTTGTGGCCCATGAGCCTTGAGAGGGTTTGTGGTTCTCCCTTTCTGAGGAGCTCCAGTCTCCTGGTGGCAACATCTGCAACCCTTGAATAAACGGGCAGTGAGGGTAGGGGAATAGCACTGCACAGTCCCCTCCAGTGGCCATGCCTGAAGTTCTTAAAAGTTCAAAATTCAGATCATTATCGAAGATAGTGGTGAGGAGGTAGAAGCTACGCTCACCTCCCAGGACCAAACAAATTCCAGTTTAAGGATAATCATTCCAAATAACCAAATGAAGACTAGCTGAAGGGAGTCTTAACCAAGGATTACAGAAGAAGCCACATTAAGTCTAGGAGAAAGGGTGGTCTGGGTTGTGTGGACAGACATGAAAAGGGCCGACTTCACTCCCACTGGTAGCAGCTGTGGGGATTGGCCAGGGGGTGTTTTCCCCCTAAGTAGTGTGGGGCCTAAACCCCAAGCTGGGCTTTCCAGCCCAGACCACCAAAGTCAAGAAGCTCCCATGTAACATCTGGCTGCAGAAAGCAATGAGGTTTCTGTCCACAAGGAAGAGCCCACTGGAAACACTCTTGAAATGCCAGAGCACAAACTATTGTCAGCAGGGGGAAGGCAGAGCAGACTAGAGTCATGTGAGGGGACAACTGCCTGGATACCTGTGCTGAGTCATCCTCCCATACCCACAGATACCATCTCTGCGGGAGCACTCACCTGGTGGCATCAGCCTGGGGAAAAACGTGCTCTAAGCCTTTTGACTCCAGCCCCACCCTGTGGAACTTAGGCCCTGCTGAGGAGTCTGCTGCCTTGACCCCAATGTAGAGGTCTGAGCAGACTTGGGGTATCAGTGACTGAATTGTCTGGCTTTGTGGTGGGGACATTTCCCCCAGTTTCCTTTGAACCTGCTATCTCACAAGAAATCACAAAAAAACACTATCCTGAATTCAGAGGCCCCACCCACTCCTAGTGACTCCACCCTTCTGAAATGGAGCAAAATATAGGGTGGTCAATTGAGTCATGTGGCTTTGGAGTGAGGTCCACTCTTACCAGCTTTCCTGAAGCCTAACTGGCGCTCCCCCCTCACAGAGATACAGAGATCCACTAGCCCCATCCTCCTGACTCAGCAGAGGCTTTTTCAGTGACAGCTTGACAAACAGCCAGAGGCAGATCTTGGGGTTCTTTGGGACTTTAGCTGACATCCCCGTAGGCACAGTGCTGGTAAAAACCAGCCTTGGTGCACAGCTTGGTCTTCCTGTGCAACCGAGCCCAGCAGAGGCAGCCACTAACTGGATTGCTTGTAGCTCCAAACACGTTGGCAAAGGCCAGGTACAGTGTTTGATAGTGGCCTGCACGAGAGTTCCTCCCAAGAGGCCCAGACCCAACACACTCAGTGGCTATCTTTAGGCAACACCAGAGCAGGATCCAATAAGCTCCAATAAACATGTCCAAAGGGTTGGTTAGGGTTACCCCTGCAGAAGTAAATTTCCCATCATGTGGTCAGTGCCTGCACAGCAGCTTGCATACCGTAGTCAAGGCTGAGCCTCACTGTCAGCCCGCCTGAGGGTAATCCCATGCAGGAACTGGCCAATAGCAATCAAGACTCAACAAGGGCCCACATAATCCACACGTGGTCATTCCTGCAGCACCCAGCTCGGCATCAAGGAGCCAGCCATTTGGTCCCACCAGAGATCTACTACATAAGACCACAAACACTGGGAGTCATAGCGGAGCTTTTATATATAGAACACACAAAGAGGCAGCCAAAAGTAGAAGAAAAAGAAACAGGAACATACTTGTAGTTAAAGAGAATAAAATGGCAATAAATACGTACCTGTTAATCACCTTAAATGTAAATGGCTTAAATGCTCCAATCAAAAGATAAGTTAGCTAAATAGATTAAAAAAAAAAAAAAGACCCATATGTATGCTGTCTACAAGACACCCACCTAAGAACAATAGATACACAAAGACTAAAAGTAAAGGGATGGAAAATCATATATCATGCAAATGGAAAGGAAAAAAAGAAGCTTGAGTAGCAATTCTTATATCTGACAAAACAGACTTTAAAACAAAGGCTATAGTAGAGGGCAAAGAAAGACTGCATAATAATAAAGGGAACAATCCAAGAGAATATAACCCTATAAACATTTATGCACCCACTATAGGAGCACCTAAATATGTAAAGCAAATCTCGAATGGACATAAAAGGAGAGAATGACAGCAATACAGTCACAGTAGGTGATTTTTAACACCATATTGACATCAATGGATATATCTTCCACAAAGAAAGTCAACAAGGAAACAGTTGCCTTAAATGACACACTAGGTCATCAAATAGATTTAATTGATATCTTCAGAGCATTTCACCCCAAAGCAGCAGAATGTACATTCTCTTCAAACACACATGGAACATTCTGTAGGCTAGATTATATATTAAGACACAAAACTAGTTCTCAATTTAAGATCGAAATCATTGCAAACATCTCTGACCTTTATGGTATGAAACTAGAAATCATAAGAAAAGGACTGAAAAAATGCAAAGACATGGAGGCTAAATAACATGTTACTCAGCAATAAATGGGTTAACAATTAGGTCAAGGAAGAAAAATGGAAGATACCTGAAACAAATGAAAATGAGAACACAACAACCCAAAACCTATGGGGGACAGCGAAAGCAATCCTAAGAGGAAATACATCGCATTATAGCCCTAACTCAAGAAACAAGAAAAAGCTCAAATAAACAATCTGCACGTAAAAGAACTTAATAACCACAAAAGACCAAAGTGAGTACAAGGAAGGAAAGATCAGAGCAGAAATAAGTGAAGTAGAGTCTAAAAAAAGTACAAAAGTTCAATGTAATCAACAGCTAGTTCTTGGAAAAGATAAACAATATAGACAAACATTAAATCAGACTCATCAAAAAGAGAGAGAACCCAAAATATATAAAACTTGAAATGAAAGAGAAGTAGCAACTGACACCAAAGAAATGCAATGATTGTAAGAAAATAGTATGAACAACTATATGCCAAGAAAATGGACAACCTGGACAAAATGGATAAATTCCTAGAAACATAAAATCTTCCAAAACTAATTCATGAATAATCGGAGAATATAAATAGACAGATTACAACTAGTGAAATTGAAGCAGTAATCAAAATCTCCCCCAACAACAAAAAAATCCTGGACTGGATGGTTTCACAGATGAATCTTACCAAACATTGAAAGAAAAATTAACACCTCTCCTCAAATTGTTCCAAAAAATTTAAGAGGAAGGGAGACTCCCAAACTAATTTTATGAGACCAGCATTATCATAATCCCAAAATGAGATAAAGACACAGGAAAGAATGAAAATTATAGGCAAATATCTCTGATGAACTTAGATGCCAAAATCCTGAACAAAATCATAGCAAACCAGATCCAGCAATACCTTAAAAAGGTCATACACCATGATCAAGTGGGATTTATTCCAGGAATTTAGGATTGGTACAATATTTGCAAATCAATAAGCATGATACACCACATAAACAAAATAATGAATAAAAACCATATCATCACATTAGTAGGTGCAGAAAAAAAAAATTGGTATAATCCAGCACCCATTTTATGATAAAAGTTCTTAGCAAAGTTGCAATAAAGGGAACATATATCAACATAATAAAAGCCATACATATATGACAAACCCACAACCAACATCATACTCAATGGGCAAAAATTACAAGCATTTCTTTTCAGATGGGGAACAAGGGATGTCTGCTTTCACCACTCTTATTTAAGACAGTGCTGGAAGTCCTAGCCACAACAATCAGACAAGAAGAAATAAAAGGCATTCAAATTGGAAGTGAAAATGTCATCATTTGCAGATGACATGATACTGTATAGAGAGAAGCCTAAATATTCAATCAAAACTACTAGAACTGATAAGTGAATTTATTAAGGTAGTGGGTTACAAAATGAATACCCAGAGATTAGTAGCATTTTTATACACCAATAATAAACTATCAGAAAGGGAGACTAAGAAAACAAACCCATTCACAATTGCTTCAAAGAAATAAAATACGTAGATATAAATTTAACCAAGGGTGCAAAAGACCTGAACTTGGAAAATTATAAGGCACTGTAAAAAGAAATTAAAGAAGATAAATAAGTGATTGCTTATACCATATTTATGGATAGGAAGAATTAACATAATTATAATGTCCATACTACCCAAAGTAATCTATAGATTTAATGCAATTCCTATCAAGATACTTGAGGTATATTTCACAGAATTAGAACCAATATTCCAAAAATTATATGGAACCACGTAAGACCTGATTAGCCACAGAAATCTTGAGAAAGAAAGATGAAGTTAGAGGAGTCATGCTATTTGATATCAGACTGAGGCAATAGTAATAAAACAGTATGGTACTGCATAAAAACAGACATATAGATCAATTGAATAGAATACAGAGCCCAGAAATAAACCCAGAGCTATTATATAGTCAATATTTTACAAAGAGGGGTAGATTGTGACCAGATCTGCCCAATGAAATGTTCAGGATAGTCTATAGATAGTCTATTTAATAAATTATGTTAAAAAATTGGACAGAAGTATGCAAAAAGGGTCTAAAACTAGACCACCTTCTTATACCATACACAATACACTCAAAGTAGATTAAAAACTTAAAGGTTAGACTGGAATCCATAACAATTTCTGAAGATAACAGGCAGTAGAATCTCAGATGTTTCTCATAGCAATATTTTTTTCTGATACATCACATTGGGCAAGGGAAACAAAAGAAAAAATAAAGAAATGGAACTACATCAAACTAAAAAGTGTTTGCATTCAGCAAAGGAAACCATTAACAACATGAAAAGAAAACCTACTGTAGCACATTCATCAATGATACATCCAATAAGGGCTTAATTTCCAAAATTTATAAAGAATTTACAAAACTCAACACCAAAAACCAAACAATGTAATTATGAAATTGGTAAAGGACCTGAATATACATTTCTCCAAAGAGGACATACAGGTGACCAATAGACATACAAAAGATGTCAACATCACTAATCACCAGAGAGATATAGATTAATACCACAATGTTATACCATTTCATACTTGTCAGAATGGCTATCATCACTAAATCAACAGACATCAAGTGTTGGAGAGGATGTAGAGGAAAGGGAATCCTTGTGCATTATTGAGGATGCAGGTTGGTGTAGCCACTGTGGAAAGCAATATAGAGTTACATCAAAACAATTAAAAATGGAACTAATGATCCAGCAATTCCATTTTTTGGAATATAGCCAAAGAAAGCTGAAATGCTAATTTGAAAGAATATATGCACCCCTATGGTCATTGCTGTGTTATTTAAATAGCCAAGATTTGGAAGCAGCCTTAGTAGATGAATGGATAATAAGGCTGCGATACATTCACAGAATGGGATAATACTCAACCATAAAATTAAGTAAATCTTATCCTTTGTAACAGTGTGGATGGACCTGGGAAGTACTATGCTAAGTGAAATAAGCCAGTCAGAAAAAAGCAAGTACCATATGATTTCACTTATATGTGGAATCTAGTGAACAAAATAAACTAACAAAATAAAAACAGACTCATAGATAAGAGAATCAACTGACAGCTGTCAGATGGGAAGGGACTGCAGCTCAGTAAAAAAAAAAAAAGGTAAAGGGATTAAGCAAAGAAAAAACAACACCCTAATATACATAGATAACAGTATGGTGATTAGTAAAGGAAAAGGGGGTAGGGGATGTAAAAGGAGGGTAAAGGGGGATAAATGGTGATGGAAGGATACTTGACTTGGGGTGGTGAACACCCAGTAACAATATACAGATGATGTATTATAGAATTGTATACCTGAAAACTGTATAATTTTATTAACCAACATCACCCTAATAGGTTCAATTTAAAAAACTTTAGTTGAGCTAGCTTAAAAGTTATTTTCCCCTAAGTGAGAAAGTGTGGGGGTGGAGCATTGATATTAGAACAGTGGGTTAGGCAAGTCAGTGTTTCAGATAAATATGGAGTCTACCCAATGGAAGTACGACCAATATCCTAGATTCTTTGTAGCTTTTCTTTCATGTCAAACACATAGTTTCCATTCTAAAGATCACTTCTTTGTCTCACTATGACTGCTGTTAACTGGCTGTCACTTTGTTCTCTTTTAAGGAATGAAGATGTAAGGGGAATGTAGACATCTTTCAACTGGCAAATTCTTTCTTTCTTTCTTTATTTTGTAAGTATTTTATTTATTTATTTTTAGAGAGAGGGGAATGGAGGGAGAGAGAGAGAGACATCCATGTGTGGTTGCCTCTCATGCGTCCCTCACTGGGAATCTGGCCTCTAACCCAGGCATGTACCCTGACTGGGAATTGAACCAGTACTACTGGGCCACACCACCCAGGGTGATTTTTTAAAAATATATTTCATTGACTTTTGGCCAAGATAGACACATAGGGAGATACAATTTGCCTTCTTGCACAATCAAAAGAAGGACAACAACAAATTTAAAAACAAAAACCAACCAGAACTGCCAGAAATTCAACCTGTATGGAAGTCTGACAACCAAGGAGTTAAAGAAGGAACATTCATGCAGACTGGCAGGAGGGATGGAAATGGCAAGGTGGTGGTGGCTGGAGGACTAGGGCAGGTGAGGCAGTGGCTGGTGGACTGAGCAGCCCCACATTTGCATAAGATAAACCAGAAGGAACAATGGGGGAGAAAGAAAGACCACTCAACCCAGGGTTTCAGTTAGAGGAAATAAGCCTCAGAACCTCTGACTGCAAAAACCTGTGCGGGTTGCGGCAGTGGGAGGAACTACCAGCCTCACAGGAGAGTTTTGTTGGAGAGACCCACAGGGTCCTAGAATGTGCCCCAGACCACCCACCCTGGAAATAGCACTAGAATGGCTCAATTTGCTTGTGGGTAGGGGAGGAAGTGACTGAAGGCCAGCTGAGAGCTGACAAGCAGCACTGTTCCATATCGGACCCTCCCCTCACATATAGCACCACACACAGGAAAGTGGGTTGACTGCCTTGGAAAATACCTTACCCCTTACTTATCTCCACCCCTTACTACATAACTGGCCCACCAAGACAAAAAAAAAAATACGGCCCAAATGAAAGAACAGATCAAAGCTCCAGAAAAAATACAATTAAATGGCAAAGAGATAGCCAGCCTATCAGACGGAGAGTTCAAAACACTGGTAATCAGAATGCTCACAGAAAAGACTGAGTGTAGTCTCAAAATAGAGGAAGAAGTGAAGGCTATGCAAAGTGAAATAAAGGAAAATGCACACAGAAGCAACAGTGATGGGAAGGAAACCAGGACTCAAATCAATAGTTTGGAGCACAATGAAGAAATACACATTCAACCAGAACAGAATGAAGAAAAAAGAATTCAAAACAACGAGGAGAGTCTTAGGAAACTCTGGGATAACTTTAAATATTCCAACATCCAAATCATACGGGTACTAGAAGGAGAAGAGGAACAGCAAGAAATTGAAAACTTATTTGAAAAAATAATGAAAGAGAATTTCTCTAGTCTGTCAAAGGAAATAGACTTCCAGGAAGTCCAGGAAGCTCAGAGAGTCCCAAAGAAGTTGGACCAAAGGAGGAACACGCCAAAGCACATCATAATTATATTACCCAAGATTAAAATGAAGGAGAGAATCCTAGAAGTAGCAAGAGAAAAGGAGACAGTTACCTACAAAGGAGTTCCCATCAGACTGTCAGCTGATTTCTCAAAAGAGGCCTTACAGGCAAGAGGGGCTGGAAAGAAGTATTCCAAGTCATGAAAGGCAAGGACCCATATCCAAGATTGCTCTATCCAGCAAAGCTTTCATTTAGAATGGAAGGGCAGATAAAGTGCTTCCCAGATAAGGTCAAGTTAAAGAAATTCATCATCACCAAGCCCTTATTATATGAAATGTTAAAGGGACTTATTAAGAAAAAGATGATCAAAAACTATGAATAGTAAAATGACAACACACTCTAAATGATCAACTATTGAACCTAAAAAAACAAACAAACAAAAATGAATGAAGGAAACAACTAGAACAGGAACAGATTCACAGAAATGGAGATCACATGGGGGCTTATAATGGGGAGGGGGAGGGGTGAAAAAGGGAAAAGGTACAGGGAATAAGAAATATAAATAATAGGTAGAAAATAGACAGGGAGAGTACGAGAACAGTATGGGAAATGGAGAAGCCAAAGAACTTATATGTCCAATACATGGGCATCAACAAAGGGAGGGGGGAATGCTGGAAGGTGAGAGGGTACAGGGTAGAGCAGAATAAGGGAGAAAAAATTGTGACAACTGTAAAAGCATAATCAATAAAATAAAAATTTAAAAATTGTTTATTTCTGGAATTGCCCATGTAATACTTTCTTTTTAGTGATTTATTTTATTTATTAAATATTTCATTGTTCTTCTTTCATAGTGTCACAACATTCCCCCTTTTCTCCCCACTGCCCAGCCCACTGTCTGCACCTGCAGTTAATCCCGACCCTGTTGTGCATTTTGTGGGTCATTCATACATATTCCTTGACTAGTCTTTTCCCTTTTTCCATCCTTATCCCCCAACTGCACCACCTTGGTCATTATCAGCCTTTTCCTTGTTTCCATGTCTCTGGCTCTATTTTGCCTATTTGTTTGTTTTGTTCATTAGGTTCCTCTTATAGGTGAGATAACACGGTATTTTTCTTTCACTGCCTGGCTTATTTCACTTAGCATAATATTCTGCAGTTTCATCTATGCTGTCACAAAAGATAGGAGTTCCTTCTTTCTTTCTGTTGCATAGTATTCCATTATGTAAATGTACCAAAGTTTTCTGATCCACTCAGTTACTAATAGGCACCAGGGCTGTTTCTAGCACTTGGCTATTGTAAATTGTGCTGCTATGAACATTGGGGTGCATAAGTTCCTTTGAGTTTGTATTTTAGGATTCTTAGGGTGTAAACCCAGCAGTGGGATCACTGAGTCAAAAGGCAGTTCCATTTTTAGTGTTCGGAGGAAATTCCATACTATATTCCACAGTGGCTGAACCAGTCTATATTCCCACCAACAGTGCACTAGGGTTCCCTTTTCTCCACATCCTCACCAGCACTTGTTTGTTGATTTGTTAACGATGGCCATTCTGACCTATTTGAGGTGTTATCTCATTGTGGTTTTAGTTTGAATTACTCTGATGGCTAGTGATGCTGAGCACTCTTTCATAAGTCTCTGGGCCCTTGTATGTCCTCCTTTAAGAAGTGTCTGTTCAGATCCTTTGCCCATTTTTAAATTGGACTGTTTGACTTTCTGTCATTGAGTTGTATGTGTTTTTATATGTTTTGGAGATCAAACCCTTGTCCAAGGTATCGTTGGCAAATATGTTTTTCCATATGGTTGGTTCCCTTTTCATTTTGATTATGTTTTCTTTAGCCTTACAGAAGCTTTTTAATTTGACATAGTCACATTTGTTATTTTTTCCTTTATTTCCCTTGGTCTAGGAGATCTATCTGCAAACACATTGCTGTGTGGTGTTGGGGACTGTTCTGTGTGGTTTTGGAGATTGTAGACCTGCTCGAGCAAGCTCTGAAAGGAGCTGGTAATTCTCCCTGGAAAACCAAGTCATAATGCAGGTGGCAGGCATGACTTGGTTAGAACACCAAGGGTCCCATGGAAATCAGCCTGAAATGTACATTTTTGTTCCTTGGAGCTGTCCCAGGTTTTGTTCCAGTGATAGGCCCTGTTGTATAACCCAGATGTTCGAGTTCAAGGCATAAGGAGTGAAACTCTCTACTTCATGATATATACCTTTACAGCCACCTCTCGTCAGCATGTCTTGCAGACCTGAACCTGAAAAGATTTCTGTGTTCTTCAATTGGTATCTATCGATAGTATTAGTTTTTTTGTGACTATAGCCTGGTTGGACATTGATTGATAAGCTATGCACATGTGCTGTATCCCCCTGCACTTCCCAACTCTAATAAAAGCTGTGTTGGGGAAGGGCTTGGGGCATTCTCCACTAGAGGGACTTGCCATCCTTTTTACTGCTGGGGCAACAAGATTTCATCTAGGAGAACTCTTGATTTTCATCTGCAGTGGTCCAAGGAACCTCACAGGCCAAAGTTCCCCTCACTGTGGGATATCTGAAATTTTACTGCTTATGTTTTCCTCTAGGACTTTTAAGGTGCCATGACTTATAGTTAAGTCTTTTATCCATCTTGAGTTTATTCTGATGTATGGTGTAAATTCATGGTTTAGTTTCATTGTTTTGCATGTACCAGTCCAGTTTTCCCAACACCATTTGCTGAAGAGGCTACTTTTACTCCTTTGTATGCTAATGCTTCTTTTGTCAAATATTAATTGCCCATGGAATAATGGGTTTATTTATGGGCTCTCTATGCTGTTCTATTGTTCTATGTGTTTTCTCTTATGCCAGTACCAGACTGTTTTGATTACAGTGGCCTTGTAGTATAGTTTGATATCAGGTATTGTGATACCTCCTACTTTGTTCTTCTTTCTCAAGATTGCTGCCGTTATTCAGGGTAATTTTTGGTTCCATATAAATTTGTGAAAAATTCATTCTAGATCCATAAAATATGTCATTGGTGTTTTGAAAGGGATAGCATTGAATCTGTAGATTACTTTGGGTAGTGTGGATATTTTAATGATGTAATCCTTCCAATACATGACCACAGTATATGCTTCCATTTATTTGTGTCTTCTTTCATTACTGTTCTGTAGTTTTATGAGTACGAGTTTGACTAGAAGTACAAACACAATATGATTTGAATTTTCTTGATTTTGTTGAGGATTGTTTATGGCCAGCCATGTGGTGTATCTTTGGAAATGTTCCATGTGGATTTGAAAAGAATGTATATTTTGAGTTCTGGCCAAGATGGAGGAGTAGGTAGAAACTCTTTGCCTCCTCACACAACCAAAAGGAGAGTAACAGCCAATCTAAATTCAATAAACAACCAAAAGCTCCAGAAAAATCAAACTGCATGGAACTTTGGCAACCAAGGAATTCAAGAAAAAATCAACCAGAACAACCAGACCAGTAAGTAGGACCATGCCGGCCAACTCAGAAAAACCCCAGTGAGGCAGATGAGGGGCGGGGCTGGTTGCGGAGCTCTGAGGGCTGTGTGAAGAGGGGCTGACTTAAGGGAAAAACTGGGACTCAGAACTGACTATGGGCTACAGCCGGGGTTGCTGTGGTGGGATTTTCTCCCAGTCTGACAGGAGAGTTCATTGGAAAGTGTGCTAGGGACCAGCAGGCAAACTACACAGTTGCCTCTCTGGCCCCTCTCCCACAGGCAGCTCTGAAGCACAGCAAAGAGGGTTTCCCTGCCCAGGTGAACACCCAAGGCCCTGCCCCCTTACAACTTATCAGCTGGAAGAAATATGGCCCAAAATAAAGAACCAGAGAAACTTCAGAATGAAGCGATGAGCTTGCCAACCTATCTGATGGAGAATTTAATGCCCTAGTAATCAAAATGCTCACAGATCTGATTGAGCTTGGTCAAAAAATGAAACAACAAATGAAACATACCCAAAATGAAATAAAGCAAAATATCCAGGGAATCAACAGTAACAAGAAGGAAACCAGGACTCAAAGCAACGATTTGGAACAAAAGGAAGAAACAAACATCTAACTGGATCAGAACGAAGAAACAAGAATAAAAAAAAAATGAAGAAAGGCTGAGGATTCGCTGGGACAACCTGAAACATTCCAATATCCAAATCATAGGGGTGCCAGAGGGAGAAGAACAGCAGCAAGAAATTGAAAACTTATTTGAACAAATAATGAAGGAGAACTCCCCCAATCTGATGAAGGAAATAGACTTCCATGAAGTCCAGGAGCCCAGAGAGTCCCAAAGAAGTTGGATCCAAAGAGGAATGCACCAAGGCACCTCATCATTAAGTTACCCAAGATTAAAGACAAAGAGAAAATCCCAAAAGCAGCAAGAGAAAAGGGGACAGTTACCTACAAAGGAGTCCCATTAGATTATCAGGTGATTCCTCAAAAGAAGCCTTGCAGGGGAGAAGGGGCTGGAAAGGAGTATTTGAAATCATGAAAAGCAAGGACCTACATCCAAGATTACTCTATCCAGCAAAGCTTTCATTTAGAAAGGAAGGGCAGATAAAGTGCTTTTCAGGTAAGATCAAGTTCAAGGGAGTTCATCATCACCAAGCCATTATTACATGAAATGTTAAGAAGATAAAAAACTACGAACAGTAAAATGACAACAAACTCAGAACTATCAACAAATGAACCTAAAAGAAAAGAAAAACAACGAAAACAAAAGCTAAGCAAACAACCAGAACAGGAACAGAATCAGAGAAATGGATATCACTTGTTGGGGGGGAGTTAGTGGGGAGGAGGCAGGAATAGGGGGAAAAGGTACAGGGAAGAAGAAACATAATGAGTAGGCATAAAATAGATGGGGAGAGAGAAAAAAATGGTATAGGAAACAGAGGACTCAAAGAACTTATATATACAACTTATGGACATGAACTAAGTGGGGGATGTAGGAGGGTTGGGGGGCACGGTGGTGGGTGGACAAAGAAGGAAAGATTGGGAAAACTGTAATAGCATTATCAATAAAAATACTTATTAAAAAGAATGTATATTTTGCTTCTTTGGAGTGAAAGGTTCTGTTTATCGATTAAGTCCATTGATCTAGAGTGTTGTTCAGTGCTACAATATTCTTGTTGATTCTTTGCTGGGAAGATCTATCTATTGACAGTGGGGTATTAAAATCCCCAACTATGAGTGTGCTTTTGTCAATATCTTTCTTGAAGCCCTCCAACATTTTCCTTATATATTTTGGTGCTCCAATGTTGGGTGCACATATGTTTAGAAGTGTTATATTTACCTGATGCATTGTTCCCTTAGGTATTATATAGTGTCCTCATTTGTCCTTTTTATGGCTTTTGTTTTGAAGTCTCTTTCATCTGATATAAATATTGCCACATGAGCTTTTTTTGAGATCTGTTACCTTGGAATATTTTTTTTCCATCCTTTCACTTTCGGTCTGCTCTGAGGTAAGGGCTCTCATAGAGAGCATATACCCAGGTCATGTTTCTTATCCATTCAACTACCCCAAGTCTTTTTATTGGAGCATTTCATCCTTTACATTTAAGGTTATTGTTGATAGGTACTTATTCATTGCCATTTTTTCCTTTTGTTCTTGTGTTCCTCTCTCTCTTCCTTCATCT
>PVKM010005889.1:0-46186 GCA_004027735.1 Carollia perspicillata | reverse complement strand
TTCCAAGGACAACAACCTTATAAATAAAAAGTATAAATTAAAAAAAATGAATGTATAAACGAATAAAAGGCATTTCATCAAGAAACACAACAGACACTGAAAACATAAGGCAGATCATTTCGTGGCTCAAGTAGCCCACTGGTGCCCAGTCAGTGCGACTTTTGGTCCCTGCGACCAACACAGGGATGTTGGTGACAAGCCAGGTACATTTATGCGGGCAAGATCATCATAAATCAGAAAGCTCTGAAAATTCGAAGTTAGATCTTCTGCCCCAGGGCACGCACATGAAAACGATTCCGTATCTTTATAAATATGAAATTAATATGACTACTTTTTCTTATGCAATTTAAGGCAACTCTACGACCTAATACTGGTAAACTAGTGAAACAAATAGAAAACATATCCGGCATAACAGAGTTGCCTACTCTGTTTGTTTAATGTGACATAGAAACATCTCGTATGGTTTTGATTTATGTTTTTGAATACGCCACCCACTCATTCTTTCAATAAGGTAAGCCTATACTGAGATGTGCGCACTCACATTGGAATGAAGACTTCAAAGTTTTCCACTGAGCTTTTCATCTCTCAGGCATGGTTGCAGAAAGTGGTCAAAAACGTGATTGCCGCTTTCACAGTATTTACACCTTTTGCACTTTATCCTTTGAAATTCAAATAAAATGTTTCCTATTCCCTGTAAATCCATTATTTCTATGATGCCCGAGAGAAGAGAAAATACTTGGCCATAAATTTATTGAACAAGCTATTAGAGTTGCCAATAGCTAAGGAAATGTTTTTCAAATCAAACACATTATGGGGTCATTAAATCAATTTAGTAGATTGCAAATAGATATATGACCCCCCCGAAACCAGAATTTATTCCATCATGTTTAAACCTACTGAGAAGTTTTTTTCTGCCTGCTCAAAACAGGTTTTTAACTCGTTAATTTTGATGCCTTTTCGTGCTTTTGCTGTGTTTTGCTTCACTTCTTCCACATCAGCAAAATGTTTCCCTCTGAGGACTTTTTTCATCCAGGGAAACAGACAAAAAAAAAAAAAGGGTCACACCTCCATTTCTCTCTATGTAAAATATCATATATCCTTGTTTTAATTTCTCTGCAATAGCTTGTCAAACAAAATTCTAATACCATACAGAACAGCAACCTGAACAAATGGGTGCTTCCCTCTTGTGGTAGGCTTGGCATCTCAGTATCTCACGTGTTTTCTGGGAAAGGAATATCTATAGGGCTATGTGTGGGCCTGTGTGTGTCTGTGTATGTGCACGTGTGTGTGTTCTGGAGGAGAAAGAGAGAAGCTGCGGGTAATTTGCCTACAACCCTGTTTATAAAGCCACTAAATATGAGCTGATGGCAGAATGCTCACTGTCTTAGAGATAATAGGAGTGAGGAGACAATACAGTAATCTCCCCCCAAAAAAATACACAGTAAGGAAGAACTCCTTCAGGAGCCTCCATGCAGTTTTTGTTTTTGTTTTAAATTTGCTTTTAAATCCTAGTCCTTGTACCTCTACAACTGATTTCACCTACACTTATATATTTAGCAACTTCTGTCCTCCAGCATAATGAGGATTTCTCACCACGGGATTTTTTTTTTTCTCATTTCTAAACGAAGTCTGCTGTGCTCAAACCATCCTCGTACCTCTTTAAGGGTCCCGCCCAACACTCCACACACATAAATAGAAATATAGATTTTCTGGAGAATTTTTTAAGAAGATTAATTTGAAAAGTCTCATGAATTGTTAAAGAGCAATGAATCAGCATGGCACAATTCCGATCGTGTAGTCACAGGATTACGACTTTTGGGTTGCTGGAAACTTTAAAAAGTGGAATCCAAGAAAAGAGATTATTTCATAGCAGCATACAATAGGTGTCCATATAATATTTTTGCCCACACCCCAGGAAGAAAGAAAGAGTGTCTTAACATAACTCTGAGAACTCTAACTCATATGAACTAAGCTGGATAGAGGGAAAGAGGGTGGTAAAGTAGGTAGTCCTGGGAAAATCTTCCAAGAATGAAAAATAGCGCCTCCTGTGGGTGGTTTTCTGCAGCAGCAGAAAGGGCCACTGAGACCCAGAGATTTAAAACTGTCTGTGTCTGGTGAGCAAATGCCATTTGGTAGCACTTCAGATAAGAGAAAACTGTTACATTCCATGTCCTCCTTCTCACCCACAATCTCTCCAGTAAAATAAAGAAGCACTCAACAAACAGAGACCCACAATTCCTCTACTTCAAACTGTGATGCATCAGGGATATTTAAGCTAGGTAGGGCAATTGCTTTCAGTTTTAGAATAAAAATAAATAAATTTAAGAAAACTGAAGCTCAAAGACAGCAAAATGACAAGATTCAAAAGGAGACTGTGGACCTAAGGAAATTCTGAGACTCAAAAGGGCATTCTAGAAGTGACAGTTACTTTTTTTCAGGGGAAAAATACAGAGTTCAAAATAATTGGACAAATTATGGTCCAACATGAGAATTGCTGCTTTCTCAGAGGTAAAGACTCAACAAATGGAAAGGAAAGATGATGAGAAACCCAACGGAGAAATTTTCCCTGAAGTGAACAAGTGAAAGGGTACAAACATGTATCAGACATCTGGACAGAACGTTCATGTCATCAACAAGAGAAAAGTATCAGGCTGCCTTCATACATTTTATGGCAATATTTAGTGCCAGAATGAACA
Source organism: Carollia perspicillata (assembly GCA_004027735.1). Classification (NCBI taxonomy): domain Eukaryota; kingdom Metazoa; phylum Chordata; class Mammalia; order Chiroptera; family Phyllostomidae; genus Carollia; species Carollia perspicillata. Next base: position 43,490 of record PVKM010005889.1, on the reverse strand, counting down.
GAACAGCGAGTTAACAGGAAAAGAAGGGATGAACGATTCATAATATTCCCAGAAAAAAATAGACATATTTAGCATGAAATATTTCAACAGTTAACAAACAAGCAAGCAAGTAAACAAACAAACAAAAAAACCCCTAATTAACAGTGAAAGATAAGTAAGGAGGAATCCCTGAAGAATGAACTCAGCCATAGAGAAGCCTGAATACAATACTGGTGGTGAACACAGCAGCCACCTATACAAGGAATTGAGATACAAGTGCCAAGGGAGGAGCGTTGCAGGGCAGAATGCAATTACTATGAACGCTGGCAAAATTAAGATCATGTAATTGTCCCAAAACTGAAAATGAAGAAGGGTGAGGACAAATCGGAGAGAGGCTAATCACCTCAAATTGCACCACGGGGCGTTAATGAGCACTGTCTGCAACTGACACCAGGGGCGAAGACGTCCAGCTTCTTCCTGATGTTCGTGAACTTCTATTCTTGACCTAAAGACAAGCTTTAAAGAACTCTTGTTGTGAAGGAAATTTATTGAAGTTCAGCAATTCTTTTAAATGTATTTCAGAGTATATATTTTTACTAAATTAGTATATTATTGTAAATAGCATGCATATGCTTCTCTACATAACTATCTTTTTGTTTGTGCAGATGGATACACATGTGACTGTGATGATATTCCATGTATGTTAACAGTTGTTGTTTTGTCCCCTGAGGATAAAGATTTGGGAACAATTTTTATTTTTTTTTTTAACTTGAATACAGACACTACAATAAAACAGTCAATTTCACTTGCATGCAACATCTACATGCAACACAATGATAATGATGAAATGATTATAGAAGCCTGCAGATATCTCTTTGTATGAATTTGTTTATGTGGGAGGGATAAACCCGCAAAGAGATTTATAAGGGAGAAACGTGCCTGAAAAAGACAGGGTCAAGTGATTAGAATGTTGCGTGCCCAGGAAAGGGGTTTGCTGAGCTTGCCTGACCCCGTGGGTTTGTGTCTGAACTCGATGAAGGAGGGCTGATCACACACAGTAAGAAACTGTTGTAAACCAAGAAGTGAGTGAGCCTCACAGCCCTGATGCCGGGCAAAGTGACTGCGCACGAAGGCGAGAGCAGAGCCTTCCTCAGCTCTGCCAATGCAGGCATCGTAAAGAAGACAGACGTCTTTGATTTGCTGGGTGTTATTGAAATTGGAATTAGCTGGCAGTGATTTCCTGGCGCAATTATCAATCTATCATGCAGGATGCTGGGATCAGGGGGCAGTGGTGAGTTACCACTGTAACTAAGGATTCTTGAACAGTAAAAAAGTAAACAAGAACACTGCTTCATATCAGAGGAAGTTAAGTGATGCTTAAAGAGTCCTAGAGACCTGCATGATGCAGAGTTTCTGGCAACAATAAGTGAAATGTGGCTAACTTAACCTCCCTAGTACTCTGGACTCTTGAAACCTTGGGAACCATATTCACATTACACTGAAGACAAAAAAGCATGGTGATTAGCATGTCCTCATTTCTGCTGTTTCAAAAATATTGGCCTAATGTTGGACCATGAGCACTGAAGGCTGATTTAGAATGTTATCATTTATTTAAGGTAGCCCCACATTCCATATCCTTCAGTATACTTCCTCTTTGAACAAAACTGGATATTTAATTTCCAATTTTGGAAGTAAACAAATGTCTACTGCGTGCTTACTCCCAGAAAACAATGTGTTACATGTGAAAGATGCATTGAATTTTAAGATATTTCAAATACACCCCATGTTTTCCCATGTACTGATAAGATGGATCACTTAGATAAATTAGATGTTTTTAGAGATGAAGAAGAGAGTAAACTGATAGATAATAACAGAACTTCAGATATCTATAGAAGTTGACTGGTGGGAGAAGGGGCCAGTTAGCTCGCAGACCATAGGAACAGCCCCTGGTTTGTTAGGTTAAGAGACCAGAAGTGTGTGTCTTTCTGACAAACAGAAATCTTTCCATTACATTACCATGTGTAGGATTAAATTCCTGCATAATCAGAAGGTAACATTAAATAAGAAAAAAATTTTGTTACAGAATGGAATATTGGAAACATAAAGAAGACAACTCACTAGACTTAGTGCAAGAAAACGCACAAACTCATGCACACGCACGCACACACACATCAGAATTGCTGGGGAAAAAATCTGTGCACGTCCAAATTGTTGTACATAGTAGAATTCTTCTTAGCTTAACTGAATCTCTGTGAGCAACTTAAAAATTTAATAAATTTGCTTATCTTAGATTTAGAGGAACTTTGATGTTTTATTGTGTACATATTTGAATACATAAAAATGTGTGAAAAGACTGACGTGTACAACAGAATTTTTTAAATGTAAATCTCATGGCTACTAGTATTGCTGAATTTCTTTGTATTCTTTCTTAACCTAAGAACTAAATACACCGATAAGTTTCCACCCAACTCACTTCATTCATGAGAAAACTAAGGCTCGGGGAAACTGTGGCTGGCTTGTTAAGTAGTGACGAGGCTGTAGGGCAGAGCATACCCGACCGCACCCATTCATGATCCTAATGTGGGGGCTGCTGATGAGACGTACATGTTTCTACTTATTTCAACTATTTATTTTTGTAGCATATGTGCACAGAAGTTTTTAACAAGTAAATGGTCTCCTTCCTTTTCTAGTCTCAAGCCACAGCCCTGCCTGACTTCAAATGTACTGAGCCACGTGCTGCACAGCTACCTGGAGCCGATGGTGATGGATGGCCACGTGGGGAGGACAAGCAATAGGACCAGAGATAGGAAAACACTGCGTAGAGATTTCAATCAATACAGTGGGTTTTAGAAGTGCTGGGGAACTGAGGCTGCAAACTTTCCCAGGATACATGTTAGTAGGCCCGACTGCCACCATCTCACACTTTAATGCTATAAAAATCAGTGGATTCTTTCTTATTAGGTCAATAGATGGAGTGAACATTCATCCAGTTGTCCCAGGAGAATCCTGGTTCACAGTCACAGTTGTGCTCTCAAAACTGTTCTGGCTGTGGGGTGAATTCTATCTTTCCCTACACTGTATTCCCAGGCAGACACTACAGTTTGGTTTAAAGGGATGCATTTTCAAAGAAGTTCCTGCCTCGGATTACTCTCCTCTTCTCGCCATGCTAAGTAATTTCTTGATTTCCATGTACAAGTTTTCCCTTCTTCAAATATTAAGTTGTTTAACAGGGCCCAACCCAAGAAGTCAGAAAACAACTGAGCAGTGGCCACTTTCAATCAGAGGGGAGACTAACGTGGCAGCAGGCTATTTTTCAATTCTTACAAAAATAAAACAAAAAGCCGATCAATGTTTAAAGTTTGAGTTCAATTATTTGTATAGTTAACCATGTAAGGTTAGGTATCATACATGTGTCTATTGTGTTATTTGTCTGACCAAAATCCAGGAAGCAAAGGAATCTCAGTATAGAATTTCTAGTACCCAGAGGAGCAGTCAATATAGTACATTAAGTAAAACTGTGCTGTTCTCATAAAACAAAATAAATTTAAAGTTAATATAATTATCCTAATTACAATTTCATATAAAAAGAATTCTAGTCTGTTTTCACTTTGATATTTAAAGAAAAAAGGGCTTTGAATCAAGTTATGTCTTACTATGTAACTCATTTGCTAAGATATTATTATATCAGTGATATTGAAACATAATTCTAGTTTAAAAAGGACTTTCATATTTGTGAAATAAGGTTAGCAAACTTCCCACATTTTACATAACACGCTTTCTAGTTTTTCTGTCTGAATATATTTATTTCCACACCTACACACGTACCCCAGAGGAATGCCTACTACATTTGAAATACTCTAGTTCGATTTTTACGTACCCAAGAATACTGATTACCTTCGGAGAGGTAACACGCTTAAGCCAAAATAAACATTGCCTAAGTTATGATCTTCTGAATTTTAACATGCTGCTGAGGGATAACGCACACAAAACACACACACAGTTGGAAGGATAATATTCTTCCTTGGTTTAAATAATGCACATTCAGAAATCAATTTAAGTTCTATACTGCGACTCATTGTAATATCTTAGAAAATGCATGTCCATTAAAATTAAAAAGATTTATAATATATTAAACTTAAATCATTTGTTCAAGTCAATGCTTCCAGCAAAAATTACTCAAGATATACCAAGTGCCCCTTTTGGAATTGATATAAGTATGTATTTTTAACTTCCGTTGAAAACAGAGGGGCACATTTTATAGACTAACAAATACAACACTGCAGCTTAATTCAGAATGATTCTCTAATCTGTTAGTTTAAAACTAACCTTCACTAGTCTTTCTGTTGTTTTATTGTTTTGACTTCTTCAAGTAAGTCTTTAGCTTCAGGAAACTTAAATGCAAACTGAAGAGATACAGGGGTTCTATCCTCCTATTTCAAGCTAAAACAGAACCTCTAAATTATCTTTTACAGTTAAGCCAAAGCCAGTATCACATATCACATACCTTTCGGGAATGAATTTCTTTCACATACAATGGAAGTAGAAACTCAGATATACCTTCAAGTCGGATTCCCTTCTTGGTGACTCTCAGATTTCCCATACCATCCTACAAGCAATGAAATATAGTTCACTTTTAGGTTGATTGGAGAATGAATAACTGGCCATAATTTTCTTAGGCCTAAATTGAGAAAACAGTAAGCTCAAGTCAGTGATGATTTAAGGAAAATGAGAGATTGAATCTACTTAATGAATGATTGCAGCAATTTGCATGCATATAGAGGGCTCTGTTTCAAATGAACAGGATAAGAGGAATATAAAGGACCTGGTATCATCTCCCAGCTCTATCAAAGGCTAGGATTTATTGTGAATAAATCCTGTAATTTCTTCATGCATCAGCCAGTTTAACTATTTATTAGGTATAATGATACTTGCTATCTAACGATTGGGAATAACTTTATTTGAAGAGCTCTAATAACATTTTTACGCTATACTTGTAAACACATATTTCTATAATATTGAAACAGCCACACTTGTATAATTTCAATAAGTAATTAATGACTGACTAGTATAAGTAAGCATGGTGTTTGAGTCTTCAAACAATGAGAAAAGCACATGTCCTCTCCTTTACAAAATAACACTTTGAGGGTAAAACAAGGACACAGATAATGTTTATGAGACCGAGTAAAATAAATAAAAAAGTAAGAATGGAATGCTAATAGGAATTTTTTTAAAAGAGATTTCAAGTCAGGCAATGGAGTGTGCAGTGTCTCGTGGAAGAGGCTGACTATGATAAAGGCCTTAAGAACATGGGATTTCAACAGGAGATGTCCATACAGGGAAGAACAAAATGGACGTCCTGGTAACACACAGGAAATAACGAAGCCGTCCCGTCTGGATAGTGTCTGAAAGATGGTGCAAGAGTACAAGGGGGATTATGTTTTGAGGCCAGAGAAAGGGAGACCTTAAATGCAAAGCTAAGGAGTGTGTACTCACTTCAGCCTACAGGATAAGAAACATAAAAAGTTCCTGAATAGCTCAAATTATCGATGTTTCAGCTTTAAGGTTAATCTGGCAGGAATCCTCTGCGGGGCTCAGCGACAGAGGATCGGTGAATGACGCACAACTTGGCAAGAGGTGGGAGCAACATGGTGGGAACACAGTCTCCGGGACCTGGTGACTGACTGTATCAGGAGCTACCCAAAAAGGGAGCATTCCCAATTAATCCAAGAGTGTGCCACCACGACCGAAGAAGGAAATACAGTGATTTTTCCACTGGGATCCTGAAACTTGTAGAATCAGTAACAAAAGCAAACTGAGCTTTGGACTTTCTAACTTGGAGGTATCATTGAAAAAGTCAGGTATTTATTCAAAAACCATCACGTCTGTGGAAAGTAGGTTGGCGATGACAAATACTGAAGGCATGTTGGAATCTATCATGATGGATGAGCAAATGCCATGTGGGAAGATGTATATAAAACCAAGGAGAAACCTTCAGATAATGACTTGGTCTGTGGGTTGGAAAGAAGTATTTTGCAGACTCTGGGCAGCTGTGATGGGTAGAATAAGAGGAAAGCTTAGTGATTATGCTGGCTCCGGTCCTGAGCCCCCTCAAAAGAAAGCCGATCAAGTAGTATAAAAACACTTCTCAGTAAGGATTAAAAGACTTTTAAGTTAGACAAAGAAATGACTATTAAAAAGAGAAAATTTTATGTGGGCAGTCTCAAATGTCTCATCAAAGGAGGAGGCAGTAGATTTTGGTTGAACTGAACTGGGGATAGGAAGAAGGGATTCATTTCTTGAGGCTCTGATTTAAAACTGACACTGGAAATGCCTAACAGGGGACTGGCTGAAAATAAAGAGACACACATATGAGAAATGTAAGCATCACTAAAGGCTGATTCTGATGAGAAAATGGTCTCCTTTTGTCAGGATGATGACACACTCTGGTTTCTCTAAGACAGAGCTGTTTATACTAGTCTGGGAATATTCTCTTTTCCTTTCAAAAGTGAAAAGTGTCTCTGATTTAGATGTTCACTACGTAGTCACTGACAGACTGGCTCCAATTAACGTGGCTTTGCAGCATTCTACCTATCTAGGAACAGACAAAGGCAGAATCAAGTTTGAAATTCAAACCTGACACTGTGCTAGGCAGGAATGGCTGGAAGTCATAAACATGTGGTGTTCTAAAGTAGCAAAAAAATGATGCCCCTCAAATGCCAGAACAGCGGTGTTGGGCTGCAAAACAGCACACGGTCCAAGAATGATAATGGATAGTAAAGTAAGGATCAAGATCAACAGGGCTTAAGAAATGTGAGATATGCTAAGACCAGAAAATGGTTTGTCACCAGAAAATGGAGCTTCAGATTATGGGATCTTGGCAGCGAGAGAATTTCCAGACCTGAGGAGGCCTAAGGAACATGGGAGCAGTGGTGGCGGAAATCAAGCGGAGGCAGGACTCTCTAACATTCAGGAAGCTGGTAATATTAGAACACATAAGGGACACGTGGCTGTAAAGCATCACACTTTCTCAGAGGGACTGTCTTTATTAAACCTCACACAGTGAGTGTCCATGTATTTTGTCAAATGCCTGTTGGAAGAAGTGCTCTTAAGTAGCTGCCATGGAGTTGCTATGGAAACATCTAATGCAACTGACTAAGTTGTGGATGTTAAAAAATTCTAGCATAGACATAATTCACAGTTCAATATGAATCTTAAAAATTACTTTCATAGCTGTGGCTGGTGTGACTCAGTGGATCTGAGCGACAGCCAATGCACAGAGAGGTCACTGGTTCGATTCCCGTGCCTGCGTGGCAGGCCAGGCCTCCAGCTGGGGGGCGAGCCAGAGGCAGCAGCCCATGTATCTTTGGCACATCGATGTTTCTCTCCCTCTCTTTCTACCCCTTTCCCTCTTTCTAAAAGTAAATAAATAAAATCTTTAAAAAATTATTTTCATAAAAGGGTTAGAATTAAGAGAATTGGATGTCTAAAGTTAGGTGTGATAATACCTGTGTTCTGTGTATACTTAATTTTGGAAAGTTCTGAATCTTAAGCTCAGTGGTTTCTCGTATTTCTTATACAATATACATGTTGGTGCATATCAATATTTATAGTTCCTTTAAACTAGATGAGATAGGAAATCCCCTGTATAAATGTAGAATGGTTCTTAAAGGACTTGTGCTGTGAATCTAACTTCACTCCAACACGTCCGTTTGTTCCACCTTTTATTTCTCCCGTTTTGTATTAAAAATAAATTTTCAATTTTGTCCATATCATCTTCAGGTAGTTTTAAAACACATAAAGCTCTATAATACATATTCAGTATATAATCAGCCTGATCCCTGCATTCATGGACCGAGTCCACTAATAATTTAAGACATCATGAAATAATGTGGTTTTCCTTCTGCAGGAGCATTGAAAAGTGAATCTATTCCTAAATCACTGTATTCTTGGTTCCTTCAACATCTAAAAGGGAGAAAGTAATTTCTGAATTTACTGTTAAGAACAACATTGTCAAAACTTCAGAAAGTAACAGGATCTAGTGTATCTATATGTCCCAGGCCCCAATCTGGAATCTGCCTCCTTCCCCCTGGGTAAGCTTGAACTACTTAACTAAATGCTTTGTGCCTTTTGTCATCTGTAAAAGGAATAATATCAGAATTTATGTGTTTATTGCAAGGACTACATGAGGATCAGAGAGCTTAAAATAATGCCTAACTTATGTAGCAACTGTAAAAAAAATGTAGGCATTATTGTACTCAATAGTTTTAACCATTATTAACATTTTATTAAAATAATTAAAAATTTTTTTTCATACCATTATACAAATTCATATTGTTTATTTTCAGAGGGATTATCTTGGAACATCAAGACTCTGCATTAAGCTTTGTTGTCATTATATTTACCATGCTTTTATTCATCATCTAGTAATCTCATAATCATTTATCTGCTTTTGACACACAGTGTGGTGTTGCTTTACAAGGGACTGTGGAACCAGTCAGATTGTATTTGATACTTGACTATTATTTATGAACACTTGACTTTGGCATGTTGTTTAATCTATTTAAATTTAAATTCATTTTTCTACAATTATCATAAAATAATAGTATTCCTTATAGGGATGTTTTAATAATTTAACAAGATAATATGCAAAGTTGATTACTTGATCTGGCATATTTTTGATAATTATTCTCTGTACTTACTTATTTAAAATAAACACTTTAATAATAAAATAAAATTAACCTCTAATCAACATGTGTGGTTTTTTACTGAATTCACTGGGGTGAAATTCATTAGTAAAATTATATAAATTCCATCTGTACAATTCTATGATAAATCATCTGAATATTGTACTGTGTGTTCACCACCCCAAGTCAAGTCTCCCTCCATCACCATTCATCCCCCTTTACCCTCTTCTACCTGCCCCCACCTCCCTTTCCCACCAGTTGCCATCACACTGTTGTCTACGAGGGTTTTTTATTGATCCATTCACCTTTTTCATCCTGTCCCCTGACTCTCTTTCCCCTCTGACAGCTGTCAGTCTGTTCTCTGTTTCTATGAGTCCATCATGTGTTTTTAAATCAATCTCTCCCATTTTCTTTTCTTTTTTTATCCCCTATGGCACTATTAAAGTTCAAGACCACTTCATCTTCAACCTGGCAATTGCCTCCAAACTTGAACTCTTTGAAGAGCAAGATAACATTTTTTACACAGTTTAATGAAATATTCTTTATTCTTGCTCAAAAACCCTTAAGATCACCTCAACCCTGAGATTATTGATTTATGTACTTTATTTTGAATATTCAGTATGCTTTCTAATCTGTTATAAACAATATCATTTCACATTGAGGGGAAATATCACAGAACAATCTCTTCTACTGTAGCCCCTCCTTCTTTAGGATAATTTTTAAGACCCTTTAAGTGTCTCATATAATCCTTAATTTTTCAGGTGTTTTTGCTTGTCTCATTATTACTCATCCTTACCTTCCACTAAACTGCTAGCTATTACCCAAAAAGCTCTCATTCTACCATTAAAATTTCTTAATTGATGTATTTAATTTGCCTGAGCTGATCTATCGACCTCTCCTAATACTCTTACCCATCATTCAAGGCCCAGTGCAAAGAAAGTCATGGTTAATATCATAGTCAAAAATAACATTTCTCACTATGCTCTATTGTCAAAACGCTGTATTTTTTTCTCACAGAATGTATCATTTTCTTATTCTAGTTATAGTTGGGTATTCATTGTTATTTCCTCATAAAAGTATACGATTTTATTTATCTCTGCACTTACTCCCGCTTCTAGCATAGTCTTTTCAATAATGGATTTTGTAAAGTATGTGGTCATTAAATGATTTGTTATTTAATTAATCACTAGAATTTACATCTTGATAAAAATCTAAAAAATAATAAAGTGATATCTTTGTAAAAGCACGCTATCACAAAAATTCAAATAATTAGCCTTTAAAACACAGGTGTCAAACTCATTTTCACTGGGGGCCACATCAGCCTCACAGTTGCCTTCAAGGGGCTGGTTGTAATTTTAGGACTGTAGAAATGTAACTACTCCTTAACTAGGGGAAAGGAGCTTGGTGCTACTGCTGGGTAGAAACAAGGTGCTGGGCCGGATAAAACACAGTGGAGGGCGGGATTGGCCAGCGGGCCTTGTGTTTGCCACCTGTGCTTTAGAAACTACAAGTGGCCCTGGTTGGTGTAGCTCAGTGGATTGAGCACAGGCTGTGAACTAGGGGGTTGCTAGTTCTATTCCCAGTCAGGGCACATGCCTGGGTTGCAGGCCAGGTCCCCAGTGGGGGCCATGTGAGAGGCAACCACGCATTAATGTTTCTCTTCCTCTCTTTCTCCTTCCCTTCCCTTCTCTCTAAAAGTAAATAATATCCTTAAAAAAAGAAACTGCAAGCATTATTTATTATAATTGTTATGTATTTGATTTTTAAAACATGGCAAAGGATACTTTATTGAGAAATATTTTTTGAAATTGATTATGAAAGACTGACTTTAAGATAAATCATAGACATGAATGTAATACAGAGAATGCTGATAGCCACACTATTTTAAATGTAAAACATCCACTCATTACTTTCCTGTGATGGGCTCCAGTTTACTCTGTGCTCACTTACACAAGGTTCTTGATCACTGTTAGCTGCCTGGTCTTAGAAGGCTACTTAGACGGTGGCTACCCTCAGGATTTGAGTTACTCCATGACAGGCAAATTTAATTGTCGAAGTAATGAGAGTGTTGGCATGGGATAGAGAAAACAATTTCAAATGATGTCATCATTAAACAATACCGAAGATCTGGTGTATAATTAATTATTTAGGAAAAAAGGAAAACTTTTCAAGAAAGTTGAAAGAATCTGGTAGTCAGAAGATAATTAAATATATAGATTTTAGACATTTTTTTCCTAGTTAAAACCGAAAATAAAGTTCTTCAAAATTACTGGCATCACACATTTTAAAAGAAACTGAGTAAGAAAAAAATGGTAAATAAATATTTTATGGCTTCGATAACCTCATATACGTTCTCTACTTCACTTTACATTAGAAAGTGACCTTGAAGAGGCAATTTAAGTGACAAATGGAGTTTATTAGAGTGGTTATTTGTGAAACCTTGGTAACTAAATATTTTAATACAATAAAAAAGTGCTGAAATAAGTATTAGATTGTTTAAATGTAATTGCAAGTCACTTTTAAATTCTGTTATTTATTCTTTAAAGCATTGTAAAAAAATGGAAATCCATTTAATTTCCAACTCTTAATTAAAGAAAAATTCTCTTTAAAATATCTAAGCATTTTCTTGTTCTTACCTGTTTTATATTAATGTTACTTAAAATTTATCATGAGCTGTTTTTTCTGAAGTATAAGAGAAAGTTTTTACTATTGTTTGCTGTAAGCCTGTATTTTATTTTCATTTTAATTAACCTTCTCTCTGTTTTAGAAAATAAACTCTACAGTGTTGATAATTGATAGAGCTATAAATTTGACCTCTAATTCAGCTTGTATAGAAATATCTTTGTAGGTCATTGTTAATAAGATAACTTTTATCGACCTGAGCACAGTTTATTTCCTTTTTTCTTAGCCAATATGGTTTAAGGTTTCATAATTTATATATCACCAACTGTCAGAGTTGTGAAAAAGTTTAAAATATATTCTTATATTGAATAAGACAATAAACACTACACTTTGTATATCTTATTTGTGTCAGTATTCTATTATTTTATGTGAATGATTTTTTTAAAGTATAATAAAATAAAATTTATTTTTCCAAATTTTTCTCTACTTCAAATATAATTTCCTGACAAGTGTTTTCTTCTTTTCCTAACAACCCACAAAATCATCAGAATGAAAATATCCTGAAGCAAAATGAAATTAAAAACAAGAATATTAAAAAAGACATGGTAAATATGAGCACAGTCTTCCAGTAAACAGTGAAAAAATGGACGTCTTCAGTGTTTGATGATATTATATATAAGGGGCCAGCAGAAATGTAAGCCTATAGTAAATCACCTTATACATAAGTGACCAGTATCATTTACTTCAAATAACAGATCATCGCTATTCAGTCCAGTATGACCATTTGTAATACATATGTGCATTTTATGTTCAACATGCTTGAAAAAAACATTTCCCTACAGAAATTTCTGTCAGAAAATGATTTCCATGACTCAGTCTAACAACCCAATATTAAGTGCATAAACAAATTTAAATCTGCACGGAAACATCGGCCTTGTATATCTTAACTTGAAGTTCAAGTTACACCTGAAGAACGTGATAAGCAACTGTGGCAGGAGATGAGGCTGGTTAATAAGGAATGCTGTAGGAACACCAAGTGTGCTGTTAAAAACAAATCATATTTCTCAGTGGTAAATGTGACAACTGAAAGAAGACCCCTGGGGATTTGACTAAAGAAAAATAATAAGTAACAAATTAATAATAATGCTATGTATCTACAGACTGCCGTCCGCAAATGAGTGAGAGAGCAATACCCATATTTTAATCTTTATAACAAGAGTATAAAGCCTAAAGTTTCATTATCAGCATGCCTGTTTTTCTCAAACATGTTTAATGGAACACCACAATTATAATCAACTAAAAAATGTTCCGTTTTCAACTGAATTTAGAAAGCCGTTGCATGACATTTTCCCACTCAGAGAAACATCACGCATGTCAGCACCCTAGACACTCCAGAAGTCTGGAGTCAAGAAACATGTTTACTTTGTTCAGTGCAGAGCTCCCCACACATTCTTCCCAATGGGTCCCCTACTCACTTACACCCATTTTAGAAGAGGTGGAATAATATCCCCGGAATACACTGTGGAAAAACTCGTTTAATTGCCTGTGTTTTACAAACTCTGTAGGAATACGTACTAAAAGGGAGGTGCGTTGTTTAACATAGAGGCTCAAAAAGAGTGAGAAGCTAATGTATCTCCACAAATATCTTTGAGAGACTATGTATAGCAACACTAAATTCTGTGTATAATTTGATTTCCCAGCCGGCTTTAAATGCTGGAGAGAATATGCTGAACATCGCAAGGCATCTGTGCTGCTCCATGGGTGTGACGTTTTATAGTCAATAAGAACTGAGAAAGAGCTCTGGTTCTGCAGATGAGATCTGTCCGTTGTTATAAGTATAATTTAGTTCCTAAAAGGGGGATCACTTCTTGCCTTGAAGAAAATCACATTTCTGGACTTGAAAACTAAGGATAAGACCTGAAGGATGGTCATTCTACGTGGGCAGTCCACATGTAAGGTCTTTTGACTACGAAGTCCTTCCAGATTCTCAAGAAAACATCTTCAATTTCTACTCTGTTATAAAAGTCAGCGTAATAGCTTAATTCTGAGAGCATGCCGGCAGAGTCAATGGTTCATCAATACAACTTTGTGAAATAGGCACATTATTGTCCTCATTTTAATTAAAATACAAAAAACAAACAAACCAGAGTTAAGTGCACTTTATGCACTCACTAAACTAGCCTGAGGTCTAGCCACACTAGGTCACTACAGAGATGGAAAATGTAAGTTCACTTTATTTTAATAGGGAATTCCAGTAGGAAAGTCTAATATTTTTATTATCATTTCTGAGTTAATTTGTATATCTTCTTCTCTCTTAAATGTTTTGCATTCTTTTACTTTTAACATTTCTTCCTCTAACTGATGGCATTTACCAGCATGCACTGCTCTTTGGGCTCAGGTCTGCATCACGGCCATCTGGAACATGTTTGTAGTAAGACAGAACTCTGGTTCCAAATGGTTATAAAGTTCACCCTGGAAATGAAGCTCCTCAGAACAAATTGTTGGTATTTGTACAGTCTTAGACCATTTTAAAGGAATCTCAAAACAATGTTTTCTGAAAATAAAAATTCTGCATTTCACATTCTTTTTATGAGCGTTTTTCTAATCACTCTCGTCCTGTAAACTATGTTGTATGTGTGTTTCATGCGTGTGCATGTGTGTGTACTTAGAAGAGGTGAGCTGCATGGGAGGCGTAGGCGAAATGGGCTCATTGAACTTGAAATTGCAGGTATTCTACTAGCTAGGAGCTGAGGGAATATTAGGTGAATGTCATTAGAAATACTACAGAACCACCATGGAGACACAGACGAGCAAGCTGATTCTCTCTGTGGGACCAGGCGGTGGGACTATTGGTAAGTTTTCTGACTTTGGCTTGTCTCATGGTTCACAGACCTTCTCATCCCTGCGGTGTTTTGGCGTGCATCATATTGAGTTTATAAAGCTGTAGCACATGGCTTCTTAAACTAAAGTAGTCTCTTGGGTTTTTAATATCTGAAGATTTTTCTCATTATCAAGAAGAACCTTTCATGCAGAAATGCAATGGGTCATCTCTCAGCCAAATCTCAAAAGATTCTATGAGCTTCCTTAAAAGATTTCCATCTCTTTCACCCTTGAATTTTAAGGATGGGTTTTTTTCTAAAACACGTCATCTAGAATCTCTTTAATTTAAGTTCCATTTTGAGTACTATCAAGTACTAACAACCATCCATTTGGAAAATATTTAAGATGACTTTCCCCCTTATATTTTAGTTATTATGGTTTATTACAGTTCCAAATGGCATCCTTTCCAAGTCTTTTTGTTGTTGTTTGTTTGTGACATCAAAGACAGACCTCAGTCTCAATGACATCCTTCTCCCGCTCCCTTTGCTAATCCCTTCTCAGCAATGTGGTTCCCACAGAAACTGCCGCTTCCTTACCTGTTCTGGCATGCTTAAAATCCGGACTATTCAAGCAAGAGTTGAGAACTAAACCCAGGTCAGTCAATGAACACTTTTACTAATATATTTTGAACTCAAAATAAGAGCAACCAATTAAACAATTTCTCTTTGAATGTAAAACTGAAGTTAAGTTTAGAGAATGCCAGAATATGCCTAGGTTAAGAGGCAGCGCAGAGGAGAAAGGAGGCTGATTGCACGGGGCAAATGTACCCATTTCTAGTTCGTCCTAAGGCGCCCATGCTTGGCTATCCTTCCCACAACTTACCGTGTTGTTTTCAACACTTCCTTCAGGGTCACGATCTCAAAAACTAAATAACTCTCTCTCTCTCTCTCTCTCTCTCTGTCTCTCTCTCCTCCCTCTTTCTTTCACTCTCTCTTTTCCATTGCATGGAAAAACAATGACCCATGTTAAGTAACTCATGAACTAGATTTTCTGGGAAGTAGATATACCAGAGAGGATAAACTGTGTAAGGTCAGAAAATCCATGAAAGACCCTCTTGTCAGTGACTGGACAAGTGTAGCTGCCTTATCCCGAGGCCCCTCAGAAATAAGAATTTTGGTCACTTTATTGGTAAACCACCAAACGTAGCAAAAGTCAAGTCCCACTTCAATATACGACTTATCTGACCTACCAGGACTGCCTATGGTGAAAAAGCTTTAGCTGTCAGGAAATATCTCAGCTGCAAAGAACCATCTTATCCAAAAATCACACCTCCCCTACTTGGGAAGGCACACATGATCACTGATCAACGAAAGGAGACAGAGACCCAGCCACCGTATCCCCAGTCTGTATGAGTCTCAGGCTAACTCAAGCCCCGTGCTCCCTGTGGGGCCAGTCAACGCTGCCAGTCCTGTGCATCACAGTTTGACTTCTCTCTCCCCTCAATCCTGTTCCCTTGAAGTAATGTCATCATCTAGATTATTAAGAAATATTTTTATTAAAGTGCAATAAACTCCATGATACTTTTTAAATTAAAATTAAATTAAATCTTCGGGTAAAGGTAAGACTGATATTGAAAATGAAAGCGAAGTATAATCTATATAAGAGAAATCAGAACATTAATATTTCTGCCAGGTGGAAAGAAAAGTGATAAGATGATACTTCCATCAACAATTCAAACATGTTTTTTCCTTTGCACAGTGCTCTATTAAGGTCTCATCATCACAGGAAAGCACTTTCATTTTTAGTGCCTCAATCTTTCCTTTATACTAATTCAGTTATTACAGACTTTCTTAAAATATTTGAATGCAAACAATGGTAATTTTGTATAATTACTCGGGTCCGGACAATATAGGTCTAGGTTAGTTTCTGTTTACCTGGAAGCCAGAAAAGGAACATCTCTTCTCTACATGAACATCAAATCATACTTTTTAAAATAGCTGCTTGGAATGATTATTTCTCCAAATATTTAAACATATCTACATTTAGAAAACTTTTAAGAGATAAAATATAGTGTTCGGTTGGATATTGGTGGAGAAGTTATTGTAGGTAATGGTTTCACTCTTCATCCTCTTTCTAGCGTTTAGTACAAAATTCAGAGTCATAGTCAATGATTCTTCTCACACAATGAACCAGTGGTTATGTGTTATGAATATGTTGCAGGATGTGCTTGCGTAGTGTCCGTGTGGTGTGTGCATGTGGTTTGGAGGGGGGTGGCGGTGGTGTGAGCATCCCTTCCTGGAAAAGGAAAGAAGGAAAACACAGTGCACGTACCTTACGAAGTATCATGCAACCATGTGCAGAAGATGACTAAATGTACGCCTATTAGCAACAGTATTTAGAAAATTAAGAGGACAAATTATAAAAATATTTATATACATTAAAAATCTGTGCTCAACATAGGTGAAGTCTATTTGCCAGAACACAAAGGAATGACATGATCCCTAAAAAGAATAGAATGACTACAAAGAGGGCCAGTGCAGATAAGGAAAGTGGGAATGGAGACATAAATAAAAGGAGTGCTAGAAGAATAAATCAATAAACAATAAACAGCAAACAGTGAGCAAGAGATTTTGCATGGGGCCAATGATGTAATAATGACAATGTTTCGTAAATTAATCAACACCATTATCTCAATCTTCTGTACCTGAGTTTAAAAACAAAGTAAAATCTGCCACAGAAAGATCTGTTCTATTAATCTCCCTGTCTGTCCTCACTGCTATTGTTTTCATTCTTGTTTTTTCACATTCTGTTAATGTTATATTAACAGTTTTCTAAATGTTCCCATTTTCCTTAATGTGTCCAATTAAAATATTTTCATACTGTGGATGCTCTTATCCTCTTATAAAGCAAACCTTATTTTATTAATGTCCAAAGATAAACTTAACGTGAAAATATCTTTCATATTCTGAATCATATTCTGGTATGTTATGATCCAATGGCAATAATAGTTCTATTGTTTCACAAATTTTCTCATAATGTATACTATTCCTACTTCTTTGTTTCCATAACAAATATTCTTTCATTCAAGTATTTATTGTAATGCATTATCATTCACTGTTATCTGGAAACTCTCTCCGTGGTCTAGATTTACTGTATGATGTGTTCTGAATGGGAAAAATAACTAACACTTCTGTGTTTTTTTCCTTAATCCTATGCTCAAATTATATCTGACACTAGAGGTGTGGGTTTCTACACATCAAGCACTTCTCTGAGACACCAGTTGGATGTCCTACAATTTGACGCAATTCTGACAATCCACCCGGACACAGAGCCCATGCATTCAGGGTTCAGTCCCAGGAGAGACTGGCTCCCCCTTTGAGATCCAAATTGCAAGTCCAGGTTGTTATTTGCGCGTCTGGCCAACTGGCTATGTTGTGCTTGTGACTCCCTTCGCCCATCCTCAGGCTCCATTAATTTACTAAAATGGCTTACAGAACTCAGGGGGAACATCTTAATTACTAGGTTACTGGTTTAATTATAAAAAGGTACAACTCGGGAACAGGCAGATGGAAGCGATGCCCCGAGCCAGGTGTGCGGGAAGTGGCACAGAGCTACCATGCCCTCTCCTGCACTCTCCCCAAACCTCCACATGTTCACCAACCCAGAAACTCCCAAACTGTGCTTTGGGGTTTTTGGTGGAGGCTTCATCGTGTAACGATCCCTTACTAGCTCACTCTCCAGCCCCACTCCCATTCTCTGGACAGAGGGATGGGACTGAAAATTGTAAGCTTCCAGCCTCGGCTAGCTCCCATCCTGAAGCTATTCAGGAGCCCAGGAAGAGTCCTCTCTTTAGAATGAAAGATACTTCGGTCACCCAGGAAGTTACAAGAGATTTAATAGCTCTGTGTCAGAAACTGGGGTTGAAGAACAAATAGTAGAACAAAAGATAGTCCTGGTGTTATGATCATGTAGGACATTTCAACAGTTCTAGAAGCTCCATGCCAGAAACCAGGGCAGAAAAAAATATATATATACACATTTACATAATTATGTATTACACACATAATATATAATTATATATGCAATATAATTATATAAAATACATATATAATTATATATTATATACACTTTCACTTATTCATTCTCTTTTATCTCTAATTTCTCACAATAACTTCAATATACATGCACAGTACTTGGCAGTGCCTCATAAACACCAACTGAGGCTATTGTGAAGTATTGTGAAAAATATGCATAATATAAAATTTACTGTTAACCATTTTTAAGTTTACAATTTGACAGCATTAAGTACATTCACACTGTTGTACAAAACCACCCCCGTATCACTGAAAATCTCCACCATCCCCAACTGAAACTCTGCACCCCATTAAATAATCACTTCCCAACACTTCTCCCCCGCCCTGGCAGTCCCTGTTCTATTTTCTGCCTCTGTAAACTTGACAACTCTGGGTGCCTCATTACTAATGTAATCATATGATATACATCCTTCTGTGTCTGGCTTATTTCATTTTATTTCATTTCATAATGTCTTCAAAATTTATCCATGTGGTAGTATGTGTCAGAATTGTCTTCTGTTTCCGGGCTGAATGACATCCCTTTGTATGTATACACCACATTTTGTTTATCCATTCATCCGCTGATGGATACACAGGCTGCTTCCAACTTTTGACAATTATGAATAATGCTGCCATGATACAGGTATACCAATATACCTTTGGGACAGTACTTTAATTATTTTGGGTGTGTTCCCATAAGTGAAATTGCTGGATCATATGATAATTATAAATTTAATTTCCTGAGCAACCCCACACTGTTTTCCACAATGTCTACACTATTTTACATCCCTATTGGCAACGTGCAAGTGTTCCAACTTCTCCACATTCTCATCTGTACTTGTCATCTTTTGCTTTGTTTCGTTCTGTTTTGTGTTTTGGTACAACAGTAACTGGAAGAGCTTTCCAGCAGTTCTTCCTGCGTCCATTCTTCTGACATGTATTTTGTAACATTCAGCCAGAATTTTTAAAAATATAATTCTGTTCATATTACTAACCTTTTAATATCTTTAGATGTTATGGAGTGACCTAATGAGAATAAATATAATTTTTAAGATAAAATGTAACTGATTTGCTTTGATTTTATTTTTATTTGTAGGTTTGTTTGCTGTTACAGATTTCCCCCACAACCGCTTTCGTCCCACGGGCTGGTTTTCTGGACTAGTGGACATTAGTCGAAGAAGCCAGACCTCGTCCCGAATTAGGCCTCAGACATCAATGCCTCCTGTAAGTCTCTTTCTTTATTTCTAGGCAGAATAGCAGCCTATATGTGTTTATAAAAATGTATCTCTCTCACTGTATTTTAATTGCCTGTTATTTATTTGTTCCCCTGGTAAGCTGAATGAGCAATCTTAGTGCCTAGAGTAGTTCCTAGGAAAAGGGGAATGATGTTTGCTGAATGACTTGCCTCAAAGTGCTGATTTTAAGAAAACAATCTGACCTTAATACCATTAAAACATAATCACTTATTTTTATTATGCAATAGTAAGTTTTATTACACAAAATGGAAAATATAGAAAAACATTCAAGAGAAAATAATTCCCATAATGCCACCATACACATGTGGACACAAGATTTTCTCTTGGGAGTAAGTTAAATATGATAAATACCAGTAAGCGTTGCAAATTAAGACTATCTTACCAGTAGAAAAGAGATAATATTCTGATATGCTGATATTCTAATATTTATAGTATGCTAATAGTGTAACATACTAATAAGACAGAAATATACTAGAGGAGTCCATCAGAAAGAACAAAACATAAACCAAAGAAACAAATCATGATATTACAGTATCTATATAGTATCAAACCGCTAAGCATTTGACTATCCTTGTTGAATAATTAAATGTATCCTTATACATGCATATTATTTAGGTATTCCAAACATATGCATATTGTTCACATAACCCAAAATATATGTATAGTACATAAACTACAGGCTGTGGCAAAAGTAGGTTTACAGTTGCTTGTGTAGAAAATAATATAATAATTAATAAAAAATAATACAGGACTAAACTTTATTTTTTGTACTCACAAAAATAAACCTACTTTTGCTCTACTCTGTATATTGATAGATTGCTTTTTAAATTTTCTCAAAAATGCTCTGCAATGAAATTTTGAAGCTAAATAACATTGCTTTAAATTCTCATTTAACTTCTATTTACTGACCAACTCCTAGCACCTATATATTCAAATAATTTTTTAGTGAAACAATATAAATGTTATACACAATGTATTATACAAATGATAAAACTTCTTTTCTTAACAGCTGACATACTGAGTTGTAAGCATCTGGATTTATTCCCAAGTAGCTTTCTGTAGAACATTGATAACAAAAATGTATGATGACTATTTTCAAAAACTATAGATATATTTCAATTTCAATTTTGTAAGTTAGCATTCCACTGTTACGAATAAGGCATTTGTCCTAACACTGTCCTTGAATCAAAATATGTGGTTATTATCTCTAATTCATGATGTCAGTCCCTTCAATATTTATTGTGCATTTTATTCATTCCAGAGTTTTGTGTACTTTGTTGGTTTATAAGCTACCAGCAGATGTTTTGCTATAATCGCGTCAGGAATGCAAGATAATTTATATGTTCAATCAGCAGTAAAACAAGAATGAATGTTTATTTGTACTAAAAAACTCCAAGTCTATATTCTTTGTTTTCTTGATTCCAAATCAATTTATAATTTAATTGCTATGAACAGTAACTAGAAGCTATTATTATTAGAAATAGTAACTAGACTGATGGCCAACAATGGCTAGTCTGGTTTCTGTTTGTGCAGGTGAAGTACACAAACCTAACAAAACTGAGAAGTTCATTTATTTTTCAACAGAAATTGATGTATTCATTTAACTTCTTTGCAGATTTTCTGTATCTCTAGATGAACTATATTAATATCTTGGTAAAGTCATTTAATCTAAGATTTAATTTAATAACATGGAATTCAATAATCATATATGCCCATTCTACTTAACAAATGTGATAAAAAGATAAAGTGGATGGCATTATCAAAGATTTTTGGAAACTACTGAACACTGTAAACTGAACACTGAACACTGAACACTGAAACTGAACACTGTGAACGCTTATAAAATAATAAAATCATGAACAAGAATGATTAATTAAATTACTCTTCAGAAGTTCTGGGCTAATCAGCCAATGTCTTGCATATTTAGTGGAGCCAGTTGAGGGAGGAGTGGGGAAAGATAGAGATTATACCTAAGAGTAAAAAAACAGTAGCTTTACTCCAGTGTCAGATTTTCTCTATTTTAACACTTGAGAAGTTCTGAGAGGTGTCATTAATTATATATAACATATGTAACATACACAACATATAACATGTTAAATAATATATAAAATCATAAACACATTACTTGAAATCCTTCACGAGCAACTGATATCTGTCAAAAGAGTAATATACTTAACAATATGAGTGAGTTATCAAAAATTTCTAGATAATGGAAAAATTTAACAGAATATAAAGAAAGGTAAACAAACTGGAATACCATATAGTAAGAAAAAGAACATAATATAAGAAAATGTCAATAAAAGCAGAAGGTTAACTATAGTGCATCCAGGGAAAAAGAACTTTATTTAGCAAAACATGTGATGTAAAAATCTGGATGTTCCTGATGATAAAACATAATCTTTTTTTTCTCACAATAATAAAGATAATCTGTGAAAAAAAATATTTGTATACATATAAAGCACACTAACTCACGGCATAATTTTGAGCATTTGATAAAGTCTATAAAAGTAAACTTCTTTGCTTATAATATTTTGAACAGTTTTTTTCATTGCACAATATTAATAAAATAGCACTGTTTATACTGATCTGCAGGCCCCAAACCACTTGGTTGTGAATAAAAATTAACTTATACTAGTTTCCTCTATATTGTAATGGAATAGTTAGATTTGATCTAGAGACAATATAACAAAAAAACAAAATGTGCCCTGGCTGGTGTAGCTCAGTGGATGGAGCGTGGGCCTGCAAACCAAAGGATTGCGGTTCGATTCCCAGTCAGGGCACATGCCTGGGTTGCAGGCCAGTTCCCAGTGGGGGACGCACAAGAGGCAAGCATACATTGATATTTCTCTCCTTCTCTCCTTCCCTTCTCCTCTAAAGATAAATAAATAAAATCTTTAAAAATTGTAAATATGATAAACCCTGACAATATATATGTAATGTAATGCTCAGGAGAAATGGGAAGATTCAGTAGAGAAATAAATTAAATTAAAATTTTATTGAACCCTTCACATTACATGGTAGACCATAAAATACTGTATAAAATTGATGAATCAAGAAATAAGTATACAATTTAAAGTTTTGATGGTTAGTAGTAGATAGTTTCCTGAGGCCAGTAATATAACATTCATGCTAGTAGTATCTCCTTTTAAATATCAAACAATTACATTGTAACTCTATTAAAATTGTGACATATTTATTATTGAACCTATGATCTTCCCACTAGTAAAGGACAAGGGAGAAATTTCCAAATGAGACCCCTAATCGACATTTGCATTCACTATTTCAGACTGACAGTCTCTGTAGAGTCTCAGAATGAGGATTCCAGACTTCAACCTAATCCCAGGCTTGGCTCTAGCAATGATAGGTCATTGCTTTTGTGCCTGTGCCTCTATAATATTTTTAATTCCCCTGTTCGTATATTGAAAGACATTACTTCATTCCAGGAAAAAGATATCAATTAAGCTTGTTTAATATGTACCCTTCTTAAAATGATACATAGGTCCGTGATATGAGTACTAACAGAGGAAATACATGTTGCTTACAGCCAAACAAATCAATTTCTTTCCTCCGAGTGTGATTTGAGTTTACAAAAGGATGCGAGTCGGTTAAGGTTTACAAAGCCCTTGACTGTATCTGTGTGTGATCACCGAGGGAACATAACTGACCCAGTTTTCTCAAATCACCAAGGACTTGGCGTTTCTCCCACAAGCCCAATTTGTTTTTGAAGTAGCTATAGTGAGATTTTAAGATGTTTGGTACATGTTTTTTGTTTCAAGGGCTATAGTGCTAGAATACAGATGTATCACTTCCTGCACAACACTAATGACTTTGGAAGTAATCTTGGCAACTTCACCCATCGGCTAAGCTGAGCAACTATACTAGTGATGGCATTGAATATATTTAGTCAAATAGTTTCTATGCTTTCAAAAATGCAGTCCCAATTAAAACAAACATAATTGCAACAGCATAACTCTTGATATTAGCAGCTTGATTACCACTTTGTTTTTCTTCTCAGTGTCATTAGGAGAGCTTCTAACAGAAAACAGTAATAATAAAAATAGATGCTTAATTCAATTCATAGGAACCTAGGCCCTGTTACAACCTGTATTAGTATGCACTATATTATTTAATATTTTAAAGAATATAAACATTAAATTTAAAACATGTAAATGATACCCCCTAAATAATACAGTTAAACATTGGTAGAAAAAAGATTTAAATTTCAACCTCATTAAATCCAAAGTCTGTGCAATTAACTATGATGTAAGAAGAAAATGACAGTAATAATGACAAACATTAAGTCGACAAGACAAGAAACTATTTGTAATTTGCATTCATCAAGATCTCATTATTTCTTAAATGCACCAGATAGACTGTCCGTATTAGGCATTTGAGACACAAAGGAGGATTTTCCATAATATACATACAAACACAAAGTGACACACATAAACCTCTATTATTTATCTGAAGCGAAAGTTCACACGAACAGGGCAGAGACACTGGATGACAGCTTTGATGCCTGTGTTGGCTGTGATGCTCTGCGGACACTGCCACCATCATCCTGTCACCCCACTTTTACCGTCACTTTTTTACAAACCCATGCTGACCACTGTATATTCATCACTCGTTGCGATTTTAATGTGCATTACTCTGGTAGCTAATGATGTTGAAAAGTTTCTTTATTTGCTTTTTCCCATTGGCATATCCTCTTTGATATAATAGCTCTTCATTTACTTTGTTCATTTTTAACAATTATTTAATTGTTTGAAAATTCTTTATATATTCTATATACTAGGCTTTAATCAAACATGTAGTTTTAATATATTTTAGCCCACTCTGTGGTTTTTCTATCATCCTTCTCAAAGGGCAAGAGTTTCCAATTTTGATAAAATCCAATTTAGCATTATTTTTTAGAGATCATGTATTTGATATTAAGTCTAGTCCCATATCCCAAAGATACTTTGCTTTTTTTCCTAATACTTTATAATCATACACTTAATATTTAAGTCCATGATCTATATTGATCTAATTTGTATACAGCGTCATACCTAAGTAGAAGTTTGTTTTTGTGCCTATGGATGTCCAAGTGCCCTGGCACAATTTTTGAATAGGATATCCCTTCTCCATGGAATTGCTCTGTAGCTTTCTCAAAATCAATTGAGCGTATCTGTGTGGGTCTGTGTAAAGTTTCCTATTCTGGTCTACTATTCTCTGTTTATCTCTTGATTACTGTAGTTATAGAGTAGGACAATATCTAGTAGGGAAATTTTTTCGTTCTTTAATATTGCTTAGCTATTCTAGGGTCTGCTCCTTTCCGTACAAATTTTAGGATAGGCCTGTCTATATTTGCAAAGAATCTTGCTTGGATTTTTCATAGGAATTTCATGAGGCCTATCGATCAATAGAGCTTGCTCATGAGAGTCATGAAAGCTCAATATTTCGATGCAATTCTTTTTAGTGTATATATACAAAAGGCTTTGTTTACATGTCTAGTATAATACTGTGGCTATGATCTTCATACAGGCTATTTTCTGGTGTTCTGTCATTACCAATGGAGCATTTTCCTTCCTACAGGGTCTCCAGGAGAACCCTGCATTCTCGCTTCTCAGAGCTGGTTCAAATGCTAACCCCAAAAAGTCTCTAGTCTACATCTTCTAATCTTTGTAACTAAAGAAACACCATATTTACACAAATTTCTTTTCATGAAATCATCTTTCTCAGTGAGAATTTACTCAGCTTTTGAGTCTATTGAGTTTATTTCCTAGTTTTATTATTTTGAATATCCCCGTTCTGGGCTTGTTCCTCATGTAACTGAACAGCTGTTTATTTTGCTAAGTTGGTGTTTTATTTCTTTAGTTTATGTCCCTCTGTAGTCAGACTTTTACAGATCAAATCTCTTCTCCCATTGACTATTTATATTTTCTTATTTTAAAACATAATTTAAGATATATATATATACAATTCCTTAAACATCCTAATTTTATCAATATATGTATACAAATACAGTATTGTGATATTAAGAAATGTATTTTTAAATATTTTGGCATACCTCATTATAGTCATACAGCATGGTAAAATATGAGTTTTTGAAATGATTTTTACAGGTTTTTTAGAAGTAAACTTCATATATAGCTCAATTTGTTTATGCCAATTTTGCATGTCATCTTCAAGGCCCTTTTCAAGGTGACAGTCTGGAGACAGGATAGAATGTGATAAAGTGCTCCTAGTCTGCAGGCTAAAGGAAACGCATTTCTTTATTACCTTTCTGCCTCCATCAGACTAAAGACATCGGAAAACATCAGTGTGACTGACAGCTGGCATATTTTACCTTTGAGGTAGAAGGGCTCCGTAATGACCATATGAAACATAGGAGAGTTTTCATACCACATTATTTTACTCTCATTCCCTGTGCACTGGCAGTCTGTACACTGTGAATGTCCAGAGCTAAGTAATAAGAGAAAAATAGTGACTTTCAGGCTAGGACGAAACTCCTAGAGTTACAATCTAGAGGCGGCACCTTTCACATTCGGAAGTTACAACACAGCACTTTTAATTTGGGATCAGTTGCAAGCAGCACTTGGGCATTTTGCTTTATGCCGGCAGGTACCGGCACAAGACGTGCAGTGAGAATAGAAAGGTATTTGTGGCCAGACAGCATCATTCTGTTTCTTTTTCTGTTTGTTTGTTTTTTTTTTTCCGCCCAAGCAACAGTTTACTTTCAACAATAAAAACAAGTCTGATAATGTAGTGCTTTTAACACATTTCCCCTACCAACTGGCTAACCAAAAGTAGAGAACATTCGATCACTTATCATTTTTACTCAGCGAACAGTTCTGCACAACTGCCGGTGCAGCTGCCGCGCCAGACACTGAGGCTCATTTGCAAACGCACGCACGGCAGGCTTTGCTTGACCTCCTTCACCAACGCTTCCTGTCCACAGACACTTGGATACATCTGGTCTTCTCGTTTCATGAACTGCTTGTCTCCAATACTATGCACAGCTGACACCCACATCTCCTCTTTAATTATCATCTATTTAGAAAATTCTTACCCAGTTTACCTGTCACTATTTCCTGTTGGCCTTTTTATTTTTCCTGTTTGGAGTTCAGCGCTGGATGGAGAGAATCGCGCTCCCGAATTCATGGCCCACTCTCATCGGCCATCACAATTTCCCCCTTGCCCCCTAACCTCCCAGGCTCTCTCTCACTACTCCGTGGACTCTGAAACTTACTGTCTGCATATTCTTACAAAACGGATAGCATAGGTGCGCGTGTAAATGTATTCTATAGCTAGTCATACACATCCTTTCTTATACTTGCTTTTAATATTGCTCCGCATTGTTTTGTGCACAAATACCTTAGTACTTTTAATGTTATATAACACTGTCAAAAATATCAATGTGTTTTATCTACATATTTCTGTTTATGGACTCATAGGTCGTTTCTCACTGCCTGCTAACACAAGTATTGTGACACCCGCTGTGCAGCATTGTCTGGCCCACATACATACATAGTGACTGGAGGGTCATGGGAAATATATTCATACTCTTTTTCTTACTGAGTATGTACTCTCTGTCTTCAGCTTAGCTCTGCTGGTTTTGATTCTTAGCATCAATGCTTAAGAATTTTTATACTTTATTACCCCTCAATGATATTTTATATATTTTTTCTAAGGCTTTCAAACTGACAGATATAAATTGTCATTTCATTGTTTTATTTAGCATTTTGCGACCACTTGAGAGGTTGCATGCTTCATCGTGCTTCCATTAGACATACAGGCTTTTCTTATTGAATTTCCATTTTGTATTATTTATGTACTAATCTACGAGGCTTCCTGTCATTTGCTTAAGATTTATGTGAGTTCAGTATATTTCAGATTCTTATCCCTTGTCTGTTTTGATATGACATTTTTCCCACCTGCCAACCGTCTGCTAACTTTGGTGTTCCTCATTGAAGAACTGCTTAAAATTCATATAGTCAAAACTAAATATAAAATATATGATTCCTTGTAATCTTGTTTAAGAAGTTTTCACACCCTATTATCACAAAATACTCTACATTTTACTTTGTTAGCCCTCAATTTTTATCTTTCAAACTTAGTTTTTGTCTATTTTATCTCCATCATATTATATGGTAAGAAGTAGAGATATAACATTAATTTCTTAATGTTGCAAGCCACTTTCTTGCCTCTTTTGTCTAAATAAAATGCATACCCTTTTCACTATTTTACCATATATGTTACAGTGCTGTTACATACTCTGAATACCAAGCTGTATAAATACCTAATTGATTTTTAATCTCACACTGGTATTACCAGTAAGAGATTTTATAGTTTAATAAACATTGTAGAATTGCATTGAATGAATTTCTCCCACACATTCATTCTCTAAGATGTTGCTCTCCATTTTTGGCCATTTCACTGAACAATAATTATTTTTGTCAAATAATCTTTGAATAGTATACACAAAATTTCTGCATTTTGCTTTACCCATTGAACAATGCCTTCACCTTCTCTAAACCCTCTAAATCAACTGAGGAAGTTTTCATATATTATTTGATTTGATTTGCTAGTATATCATGCAGAAACTTATGCCTTTATATCCAGGAAGCAACTCTATAATTGCATTTATATGACATTCGCCACAAACTTTGGCAGCAATGTTATACTAGTCTCATAAAATGAATCAGAAATTGTTTCTACGATTGTTAGCCTGTGCAAGAGTATATCTAAGATTAGTGTTATTTCTCACTTAAATATTTGAATAAATCCATTAGGAAGTCTATCTGAGAAGGGTAAAAATAACAGATTAATTTTTAAATAGGTAATAGCTTATTTTTCTTTAATTTCTTAATTAAAATTTCTACTTTTGTCATTTTTTGGTAAATGTTTTATCAAGGAATTTGTTCATGTTATCTAACCTGTAAAATTTATTGATATAAGATACTTAATAAAATCTTCATATATCACCTTTTCTCTTTATGGTCATATCGATTTCTGTATTTTGATACCTGGTATTAAAGTTTTGAAATTTCCTTATTCATGAACTAATATTGAAAATGTGTTGTCAAGTTAATTAATCTTTTCACAGAAACAACTTCTGGCTTTGTTGATTTTCTGCATTGCCTACTCGTGCGTGTGTGTGTGTGTGTGTGTGTGTGTGTGTGTGTGTACTTTCCCCAGAACCACTTTATACTGAGTTGAAAACACGATATTCCTTGATCCTTACATAAATCAGCATGATTCTAAAAACAAGGTAATTACTTACATAAGTACATAAGTATAATTCACTGAATAAATCAATACTGAAAAAATGTAGCTATTATCTAATCTACAGACTTCCATTCAAATTTTGCCGCTTGTCATAACATAGTCCTGCTTCTTCCCCAAATCTAAAATAACCCATTATAATCAATTGCCAATTATGTTCATATCCTTTAATTCCGAATTGTCCCAGAGTCTTTCTTAATGTGTCACGAGTTGATATTTTGAAGACGTCAGTCTAGTTTGTAATCTTTCCCTCAATTGGGATGTGTCTGCCTTCCTCCATGATAAGAGTTGGATTGTACTTGGCAGGAACACACAAAAGTTCAGTAGAGTTATTCTCGGTGAATGTCAATGTTAACAGAATGTGCATGCTGTCTCTTAGCCTTTACTGGGAATGCTGACTTTGATCATTAGGTTTTCCACTGTAATTGATAAGGACCTTTCATGGAGATATTTTCAGGCTATATAAGCATCTTGTTATTTCTCAAACTTTCACTAATGAGTTTTTGCACCTACTGACAATTCCTGCCTAATTACTAAACTGTGAAATTTATTCTGTTATTCCTCTGTATTCATTAGTTTGCATTCCACTGTATGAGTGTTTATTTGTCCTGCATGTATTTATTTGTGTGACTGTAGACTGTCATATCAATATTTATTTTGATGTTCCAATTTTGCCATATTAGGTGTTTGTAGCTGGATTCTTTGTCTTTTTGACAGGTTCCAAAAATTCTGCTTTTGTGGAACAAGAAGACATTTCATACTCACCTTGTACTTTCTCTGCCTGGGCTGTAAAAATAGCTATTTTCACTGGTTCCTGCCTACTGAAAGTCTTATGAAGACAATATCTGAGTGCTGGGTGTGCTCAACGTGACTAGCCCATGCAGTGGGCAAAAGAAGAAATTGGTGTTTATACATAATCTGTGTGTGTAAAGAGGGAGAGAAAGGCATATATGTGTATATATATATAGAGAGGGAATTACTACCTCACTCTGGTGGTATTCCTGCCAAACTATATAACCTGACTTTTTATTCATGAGGGAAGGCAGGCAAATCTCAAAATATTGTAACTTGGGGACAGAATTACTGGGTATTCTTTGTACTTTATTTTTTTTTTGAAAGGCTGGAGGTATGAATCTAAGTTAATCTCTTTCAAAATGTCTATCTATCCTTTCAATACCAGTGTGATTTATTATAAAAACCTAATTTCCCCCTGAGATTTTAGATGCCACTTTCACTTTCATCATATAACAAATTTTCACATACACATACATATACATACAGTCTATTTCTCAACTTTTTATGTTACTACACTTTTTTATTCATTCATTGTTATCTCTTTTAAATGTTCTAACATCTGGTAAAACAATTCTCCCTCTAGCCTTAATTTTCAATAATCTGTGAACTTTTCTTGCATGCTTATTTTAACAAATAAAGTTTACCATCATTTTGTTCAGCTCCATAAAAACTCCTTTTGAAATTGTTGTTGAGATTCCATTAAATGTATTAATTAAGTCAGGAAGACTGCCTTCTTATTCAATAACAAGAGGTGTCTTCCCATTAGTTCAAGTCTACCTTTGTGCCTTTAAGGAGCAATGAAAATGTTCTTTATATACATCGTTTACACTTCTTGCTTATCCCTAAGTATCGAATCTTCATTATCATTATAACCAACATCTGAACGATTAGCTGTGTACCTATTCAGGGCTCAAGTTATTTACTAAAAGTGGCTACGCCGATGTGTCCCAGCTCACATACACTTCTTACAGTAAATGTTGACGCTCGGTGGGCGTTCTCTCCTCTTGGCTGTAGATGCACCTATGAGTATGTCAGAAGCCATCTATGTGCCTTCAAACACAGTTTCTGCCCTAGACGCTCAGGAAACACCAGTCCAGACATTTGCACTGCCGGCATCGGGAGTCCAGTGCTTCTGATTTTCACCGTGTTGGGGAGACTGTAGGAAGGGGCCACTGAGAAGCAGAGATAGAAGCTCTCATTGTTTCAGCCTTTGTTAGGTTGTTAGCAGAAGTGCCTCTATTACTCGCCCACAGAATAATATGCTGGCTTCAGGGTTAAGGTATGGAGACAATGATAAAGAATTTGAGATAGAGGTAGAGATATATATCTCTGTGTGTGTATATATATGTATATGAGTATGTGTGTAAATATATGTATATATTCAATTACCTATTAAAACCTATTTTGAAAGGTCTTTTATTTCTGAAATGGGTGTTTAATATTGACAAGTCTTTTTCAGATTTTTTCTTTCCTTTCTCCTTACATATATTAATGTGGTATATTAGTATTAATAGCTTTTCTAGTTTGCAATCAACCTTGCATTCATAAATACGCTCTACTTGGTATATTTTTTTCTGTAAATGTTTTGATTCCACTTAATAATAAGTTAGTATTTTTGTGCAAATATTCATAAGTCATTGCCCTGCTGCATCGGGAGGGCAATGACTTATGTCATCCATCTATACCTCTACAAACTAGTTTGCTTCTCTTAAAAATATAAGTGCAAACTATTCTAAATGTATCTAGGATGGTTTGATGGCTTTCAAATATTAAAATACATCATTAAACATCTAATATTAGTTCAGGATTACTGAAAATACATATTTATTTTTGGTTGACTACAAAGCAGTATTATTCCCCTTTTTAAATTTCCCTAACTCATCTAAACACACATTAAATAACTTTTCTAAACACTTTCATTTTTTTCTCAACCGAGTTTTATCTCTAGCTTTATGCGACTCTCTAAATGCAAACAATAGCAACAAAAGTGACTGCCTATGATTTAGGGACACTCAAAGGATAAGCTGCAGACTTTATCACGCACTCGAATTACTTAAACTGGGCAGGGTACTTGAGTCAGGCAGCTCTCTTGGCTTTACTTTATTAGGAGTAAGCACTCATTCACTTTACAAAGGCACCATAGGCTAATGGTTAAAAACAGATATTGAAGTCACGTGACACTGGTTTTGCATCATAGTTTAATCACTAAGTGGGCTTGCAATTCAACTACCATATCTAAATTCTTCAGTTGTATACTTGGTAGGGCTATTTTAAAATTAAATACAATAGTACACAGAAAGTACCTTACAGTGTCATAAAAATGTAAACCCCCAAACACTATAGTTATAGGAGAAGAAAAAGGCAAAATGAAAAATTTCAAAATGTATTTCAAAATGTATTTCATTGATTGACTTACTTTTTTTTCAATTTAGAACTGCATGAGTACAGTGATGTAAATATGTTGAAATATTTTTTATAACTTCTATATCATAAGACGAAAATTTACTTTGGACTCAGGGAGTTCAGAGCTGTTCAAAATATATATGATGTTTAAAGTTAATAAAAAGTACAACTAAAGATAAAAAACATACAGACAAGTTCAGAAAATATTCCTTAAGATATAGGCCAGGTTTCAAATCTAAATTGCTGACCTAGCTTTGCCTTCATGCACAATTAAGGAACGTTACAGGGTAATTCAGAGGGAGTTCAGCTCCCACAGCTGTGGCCGAAATATTCATTTCAGAGCTCTGTGGGGAGTTAAAAAGACCTTTAGTTCTAATGAGCTGACGAGTTCAACACAAGAGCTGGCATAAAGGAGAAGAAAGGAGCCTTTTTAAATGGCAAAGAGTGAACCAGCGTAGAAACACGCACTGCACAGTTCTCTGGATGTCAGAAGGATTCTGGGGCGCAGCAGATAAAGACACCCCTAATCAAGTGGCTGCAACATGCAAGGACCTGTCAGGTCAGCCATCTGTACTCCTCAATTAAACAGTCGGTAGTATGCTGATTTATCAAATTTTCATAAATAAAATGACTATCAAAACTCGGATATTCTGACAAGCAGAACAGGAAAATCCATTCGGCTATATAAAGTTCCTGAAGCAAAAAGACTTTACATAATTGCCAAAGTTCTAAATATGGAACATATAAACTTCTGAGAATTTATAATATTCAATTAAGAGGCCAGAGAGTAAGCAGATTTAAATTATCTGAATATTTTACCAAAGTTTTCTTTTCATAACTCATCTAAAATATCTTTCAGTTATATGTATATTACAATGATACTTTATTAATTCCTATACAATTAATTGGAAGAGAATATCTTGGAAACTCAATCGGACACAGTAGTAATATGAGCAGAGTTCTTGGACTTTTTCTGCATGTTAAGTAATGAGCGCCAGGCTCAAAGATTAGCCTGTGGTACAGTGGACACAAAATGAGCCACATACCAACCCTGAACGTCCTCGGGGGGGCCTGTGTGGTGGCCTCACAAACTCAGGGCTGTAATGTAACCACTCAGGATGGGCTGAAATTAAAACTTTCTAGCTAAAATTGAATCATGGCGGGTAGTCAGGTCACAGGCCAGTATCGATCTTTACCTAACCGAGCCTGTCCGCTGTGTTTTTTTTGCAAGCATGATAACACGTCTTTGGAATGCTAGAGTTTTTCCACACCCCTCAGGGCACAATCTCCCACCAGAGCAGAGAGGACAAACCCTTCATTGTTATTGGCCTATTTTATACCCACCAACGTAAAGGAAGTATATGTCTATTCTTTTTACTTTGTATCAAATCCCAGAGATTTCCCAGTTTTGCTTTCTCCCACCTCCCTAATCTATCACCAGTGGACTTCATGTAACCGCCTTGGGCCTCCTCCTTTGATTGTGATGTATATATAATAAGATGCGAAACCACCATTCTCTGGAGCATTTTCTCAATCCCATCAGCCTTTTTCTTTCTCAGTAATAGTTGTCAGTTTGGCTCAAATAAACTCACAAGCACCGTTACATGTTTGGATGTTCCTTACTTCGACAGTATCCACTGAGTAAGTACAGGGCTCAGCATATAAAACACCCCTTTTTTATTACAGAATCTTTTATTACAAAGTCATAAGCATGTAATTCTGTAACATAACAATATCACGCTCAAGCACACCATATGGCATTTTAGGTGAAATGATCAAATTAAAATTATAAATTATTACACCCATATTATTACCTTACCAAACACACTCAAACAGGCATTACTTCAGCCTGATCCTGTATATATATGCTATATTAATTGATAATGCTCATATTTATGGGCAAAATTTAAAAATTTTAAATTAGCTAATGCTAATTTGTTTGTATTTGTGGTAACAGACATCTGAAACACATGTAACACACAGGCCCCAGAGACGGAGGATCTTCTGAGCACAGGTCTCACCGCTTTGCTACTGACAGGCATGAACACATCATTCCAGAGAGGTCATACATGAAACACACAAGTCAATCATTTAGCGCTGAAAAGAGGGTGCACTTTTATATTTTGGGACCAATGTCATTCTTCTTCTTACTCTTTTGTTTCATGTAAAAATGTTTAAAGTAGCCAAAGACATAATAGTTATCCCAGATGGTAGGAACCTTCAGGAAGTATCAGGCACGTATCACTTTTGGAACTAACAGCTAAATCTGTCTTCAAAGAATCTACATGTCTAGAAAAGAATGTAATTTACTATAACGCATTTGTGGAACAATTAATGACTACGTCTTCTGAATAAGAGATTGGAAAAAATATCAGATTTGTTAAAAAGGATTTTGTTAGATAAAACTTTCAAGTAAAAAAAAGCATGATTATTTCACAAAGAAACAAAAAAGAAATGAGAAAGGAAAAATAAGTATTCAAACAACCACAAATTTAAAGAGAAGAGTATTTTGAAGACCCCTATGTAAATAAATTTGAAAAGTTAAATGAAATGTGTAATTTCCTTGAAAAGCACAGCTTATGAAAATTAACTCCATTAC
Source organism: Carollia perspicillata (assembly GCA_004027735.1). NCBI lineage: Eukaryota > Metazoa > Chordata > Mammalia > Chiroptera > Phyllostomidae > Carollia > Carollia perspicillata. Next base: position 8,992 of record PVKM010005889.1, on the reverse strand, counting down.
AAATAGAAAACTTAGACCAATTCCCAAAGGAGAAAAAAAGATCAAATGTCACAGGCCTTAATTATTTTACAAGGAAATCTTCTCAGACTTCAAAAATAGTTTGCCCCTAATGCTACATATTTTTTCCCAAGCATAGAAGATGAAAAACTATTTCCAAATTATTTTAGTAAAAAATTAATATGAATACCTAACTCAGATAAAAGCTATAACCACCCCTGCAAAAAAAGGAAAGAAAGTGTCAAAATAATATTACCTGTGAATACAAGGTAAAGAACTAAAGAAAATTTTAGCAAGTGAATTCAGCATCACATTAAGAAAATAATATATAAGCAGTCAGGATTTGTGTAATGACTGCAACATGGGTTAAGAATTTAAAACTATTGACAAAACATACTAACAAATTTAGGAAACATTATTTTTATAGACTTAAAAGCCTTTAAAATACCCATTTGTTTCTTTAAGGTCACTTAAAAATAAAAATTGATAGATGCTTTTTTCAAAAAATGACATATTTACCTTAATCCTTAGCCCAGTATTTAGTTAGTTAACTAAAGACTTCCCATTAATATCAGAATAAAACACAGATGTGCACACATTTCCACTACCAGTTATAATTCCTCTGGAACTACCAGCCAATGCAAGCAGAAAAAAATCGATTACCATCTTCAGGCCTGGAAAATAAATACTAAACCTATTTCCCTTTGCCATTGATATGACTGTATACCTAGGAAACCCTGCAGAATCAATGAAAGAACTTTCCATTTTACGTTCAAAATAAAAGAATTTGGTAAGGTGGAAGGAGAAAATTAACTTACAGACATCAATAGTCTTCATAAGTTACATGAACAATAGCTAGGTAGAGGATACCTAATGCTGAAAAGTAAACTTTACAACTGCAAAGCCTGTAGGAGGAAAACTTCAGTGTAGTCCTGTAAGTCACAAGCACAGCTTGAGCAAACAGAAAGCCAATCTCTGCTCTCAGGATAACCAAATATCGTAACGATGACAAATGGTCTTGCGATAATTTGTAAAATGTATAAAATCTCAATGAAGATACAGTGTTTGGAACCTAATCAATTTGATGCTGTGTTTATATGAACAAGTAAGCATTCATTAATAGTTAGGCAGATGCTGTAAGAGAAAAGCTATAAGGGAAGAGTTCTCTTGCCCTGATATTAAAATATTATAATTAAAATGGTGTTTTAATCTTCAACCCAAATAATGTTGACTGGTTCTAATCTTAGCGGCCATTTGCATTTTCTCTCCTATCAATCTTTCATGCTCTTTAATTGGGGCATGAGAATTCTTCTTATTAATATATGCGAGCTTCATATATTACATTAACATTTTATGTGCCGATTCATTGTGAAGACTTTTCCAGGTCTGTGGTTTGCGTTATGATGTCACTGACATTGTCAAATTGACCTTTAGTTTTTCCCACTGTTTCCATGTTCTGTTGAAAAGTGTTCTTCAATTAATATTAGATAATCACATATATTTTCTATCATATTTGGATGTCATCGTTTTAGCTTTAACTCTAATCCATCCAGAATTTATTTTTGGAGTATAATATGATGAACTGTTATCAAAATAATATTTTCCAAGGAGCTAGTCAATTTTCACAATTCACTGCATTAAATAATTTATCAATTCTTTGTTGAATTTGTTTGCACTTTATTTTAGTTAAAGAAATACAGCCAGGAAAATTCAAACAATAAAGAATGGTACCTGTAAAATGTAAGACTACCCTTCATGCTCTCAGTTCCAGTCTCCAGATGTAGCCTTTTTAAACACCTTCATATGTATTCTCAATGTCTCTTGACACATTTTTTACTGCACATAAATTTTTTAACCTCATAACTAATCAGTTTCTGAACCACATTATTTTTTTCATTTGACCTGGTGATCAGCAAAAGAGGTAAAAAATATGCCTTGTAATATTTGGTAAAAATTTAAACCAGATTCATAGGATTTAGATATATGGATGTTGTATTAATGGTCTATTCTGAAGTCTTAACACTTTTGGTTGAGGCCATTGCAAAATGTCTTAAATTATATATAAAATTCGATTCTCAGAAAAACTATAAAGGTTCAAATAGAGTTAGGAAAAGGTTCTGAGTGTAAAAATATGAAATCTTCTGCAATCGGAAATTGCTCAGGCCAAGTCCCCCTGATAGCCTGAATGGAGTCACATTGTGCATAATAATCTGCATTGCACCGTGTCTTGCTTCATTGACCCCACATGGTTCCCTGTCCTCCAACAGCCCTTCTGAAATGCATGAAAACCCCAGCGTTCATCCACACAAATGTCATGCTTTTACTGGTCAGTTAATCCCTGAAAAACGTTTCCACATCTCCGCTAAGCATTCCAGTTTCTGCTGACACCTCACTGAGCCTTATCATATCACCTCTGGGGAGAATTGCTCGTTCTTAGTCACACATGCTCACTGTACAGCTTTACCATTTCCTGAGCTTTACTGGGATAACTCCTTGAGAAATTATTGTACAGAATATTGAGTAAAAGTGACAGGAGGGATGAATACGCTGCCAGCTTTTCCTACTACGCACTGAGAAACTGAGAAAGGGGACCACAGGGATGCCTTGTTCATGTTCAAACTTTCTACAAACCTGAGCTAGGATCTGCTAAATGGACAGCAGATGAGAAGTCACTGCCTCTTGAGGCCTTGTTTGTACAACAGTTGGAGCAGAACACTATCCTCATTTAAGAATATTTACAGAACTTATTTACATCTAAGAGGTTTATGTCTGTATAACTGCCAATTGTTTTCAATGAGGGCTGAGACCTGTTGAAAAGAACTTAGACCCAAGTCACAGGGTTCAGAAATACAAAGGCCTGTCTGCCAGTCGCCAACTAAAGAGAGATACCATAATATCACAGCACATGGACCACACACTGAATGAGGTAAGTATGAGTCCACTACGCTTTCCCCGGGCCTGCCAGGCATATGTCAGCACACCTAAGACCCTCACGGTGATGAGAGATATGGGACATGAAGTCATTATTCGGAATGCTCCAGGAGTGGAGGAGGTTCCAAAAAATGTACAAACCAACTTTGTGCTGGGTGAAAAGGTAAGTGCTCAGAGCATCAGTATTTGTAAGTGTCAGGTATAAACACACGCCAGGGAGCAAAGCACTGAATACTTCAGTGAGCGGTGATCTCTGTGGGGCCCAGTGAAGGGGGGAGTAGAAGACACCTCTGCATGACCTCGACTCCGCTGACTTTCTAAGTGTTAGTGTCTGTTTTCTAGAGTCTAAGATAAGGAAGTGTCTCCTGTGTACAGACGATATAGGGGTGCTGTATCCTCTGTTTTCAAACCAGAAGGGCAAATAGCCCTTACGTATACCTTTCAGATGCTCTGAGAAATTGCTCCAACAAGTGCGTTGATTTACAGATCCTAATGAACTCAGAACATTTCATAAACCATAAAATTTTAGGAGAGAATTTTCTATTACCTCTGCTTAAATTACCTTTTGAATTGGGCCAGCTTTTTATATGCATTAATTTCCTGGCCTGGTGCTTTAATTAATGTGTGAACTTACACTAGAAGTGCCTTCTCTTTAAAGCAAATATTAATGTATCCTTAATTACTGTTTTAAGATATATTTTTCATATTTGGCATAAAAAGGAAGTAAAGTATTACTGAACAATAATATCCTGAAGTAGTTTATGCACTTTCTTACCTCTAATATCTTCAAAACACACACTGATATTAAAAAAACCCACTTTTTAAGATGACACATAGAACATGAGTCAAATTGAAATACTTGAGCTCCTGTGCGGCTTGTGTGGCTTGTCTAAAAGTCTCACCCATTCATCCGTGTGGATTTCGATGTTCTCACAGATAGCTCTCTGTGGGTCACATGACAGAGGCCTAAATTAGCACCGTGGTAACACAGATACAGTGGAGGAAGAGGAGGAGTCAAGGTTGACATCAAGTTAAATGCAGAATAAAGATAGAAAGGGCTAAATAAACATGTTATTGAGCTTCCAGGTGGTGTGTCGGTGTGTGGGCAGGACCGTGCAGGTTTCAGGAAGAAAACTGTCACACTCCTCGGGCTTTTGTCTTGGTTCTCCTATTTACCAGACGGTGGCACGGACAAGCTGTTTACCCACTCGGTGCCTTCATTTTCTACCTTGTAAAACTGACATAATGATAGTTACCTCAGAGAATTCTGAGGAGTCAATCAAATTAAACACGACAAAAGTCCTTAGAAAAATGCGAGGGACACAGAACATGTCCCTGCGCTCAAGACACGCTAGCTGCAATTACTCTGTTCTTACTCTGCCACAGTCTGTAACCTCTCTCTGGGCCATTTTATCTTCTGCAATAATTTCCCCTTTCACTCGGTGACTCAAACACCTCTATCAAACCCAGACCTCGCCTTGTGGTTTAGAAGCATGCGTTCGACTTGAAGTCACTGTGATGAAAACGGCAAATGCAAAGCGGCAAAGGAAGAGAAGGACAGTGGGATTCTCCAAGGAAGAGGGCGCCGTGCTTATCAGCCAGGGCAGCAGAGGACACCAGGGGACACGCGCAGGTGAGGGTGCTAGAGGGCAGTTTAGAGCAAGAAGTTCTGCACAGGGAGGACCTTTGCCGCAGGGTTGTCTCCTGTAAGACCAGGAGGAGCGCAGCACACTAGTGCCAACAAACGTGGGGCCTCCAGGTCCACAGCTACCCTAATTTAGAAGAAGAGCGCCGAATAGAAAGGGAAATGTTGAGAGGCTCATTATTCTTCAGCACAGGACACAGCCAGTCAGTGGTGACCGGCAGAGAGCCACGGGAATAAATACCCTGCCTTCATTTTCCTCACGTTTCCTGCTATCCTAACAGGGCTACCTGTTGGGTGAACACAACCAGCTATCGGAGGTCAAGGTGCCCAGAGCAAATATCTGGGAGAAAGCTGGACAGCAAATCTGCGAAGACAAATGCACGATAGCCAGCATATAATGTCCAAATGAGGGGCTATGGCGCAGGTGGGTATATCGAGTAAGACAGCTGCAAAAGACAACCACAGGCTTTAATGAATTCTGATGCTTTTGTATTGGACAACACTGCTAGCGTCAAAAGGATTAAAATAAGAGTTAAAATAGGCATGATTTACATCCAGTATATCTGGATTTTATTTATATTTAAGAAAGAGGCTAAGTACAAAAGAAAAATATTTTTAAAGGTAATACCAGGGTGGAGGTATTAATTGCTTCCTTTTCCTGCCAATTTTTACCCCTGCTGTTGTATGTGCCTACGCCTCGCCCATATTCACTCCATTACCCTTGAGGTCCAGCCAGAAAGATGACCTAAGTTGTCCGTGAATAACTGCTCTCAGCTTCTTCTGTCAGTGCCTGGACAACATATGTTCAATGCAGCGTAAGGTGAGGACTTCGAATGGACATGTTCTCTAAGCAACAAAACCGGTGGTTCTTGTGTTTGCCTTCACTGCTCTGACTTCCCGTTGCGGTTTCTAACCTTCGACAACCCCCAGAGAAATGCCAGTGATGACTGGGCAATTAATTCAATGAAATCCCCCGAGAGCAAACCGTAGGCAATGGTGGGAATGAGACCCGTCAGGTTTGGAGGACTTGGAAATGTTACCCAGTTTATCACTTCTGCCTCCTGATGGACGCCCACTTACTCGTTCACTCAGTTCTCAATGCACATTTGCTGAGAATCCTCCTGTACTAGGCTCTTTTCATGGTGCTAAGGAAACTGAAGTGGACGGAGCAGACAAGGCCTCCATCCTCAGTAGAAATTGTACTGAGAGCAGCTGATCGTTAATAAAATGACCGGCAGACACACCCTCCTTTCAAATTGCTCAGGGTTTTCCTAACGGCAATTTTCATTGTCAGGCTAATTCGAGGCTTATTTTTGAGCTCAGGTGAGTGGAATTACAAGAGGGTGCACTTCAGGTTGACACGGGTCCTCCTGTCTCTACCCTTACGCTCAAGGGAAATCACAACCCCTCAGAAACATTAGGGAGGGACGAAACAGCACTGTAGTGCTATTTGAAGGAAGCCACAGAACAGACTGGTGTGTTGCAGAAAGCCGGAACTTCAGTTGAGGGAAGTTTGCTTAATCTTTTCGAGAAGCATTTCTCTCATTTGCCACATGGTCACCTTCATCCTTCATTACAATGTGGGAATTCATGACAATATATGAGAGGAGCCCAAGACATGCTGCTGGTAAATATTAATAAACTTATGGAAACATTGTAATTTTCTCATCTTGAAAGTGGGACAAATGTCTTTAAATCTCTGGACTTGGATGTATTCTACTAACAGGAGATACAAAATTTCTACTGGTTTTTCACTTCTCCTTGAGAGATGCTTATTCCTGACTTCTTGTTAACATATGTCAGATACTGTGAAGGCTACACTATTTTTAAAGTTGGTAATAGAAGTTATTAACATTAGAATATCACAACATTTCTGGCACAACAGAAAGCAGGGTAACTAAAATTAGATACTTTATAAGCAGGTCAAACTCCATAAATCACTTTGTATTTTTACTGTTTTTATTCACAATTAAAATAGCCATTACTGCTTCTAAGAGGCATTTACCATTGTAAACAGTGGAAGCAATTACTTCACAGGAATAATTTTTTCCTTCTTCCTTTCCTTTGCATTGACATATAATATTTCTAATCAAGTTGGGATATTACCTATTCATTTAATGTAAAGAATGACAGTAACTACCTGTTTCATGATATTGGAAGTCTGCATTATTATAGATAATAAATATTGTAGCAAGTTTTAAAATTTTAACATAACATATAACTTTTTTTTCAAATTTAGGCATTCAAGATGAACATAGTATCATTTTTAATAGAAATGTTCATAACTTCTCCTAGTGATTAAATGTAAAGAACACATAACAGTCCAGGTATCCAAAGAAATCCTTCAAGCACACAGTAGCCCTCTGGTACGCCCTTCCCTGGCATCAGCGTATTCAGCTGAGCTTCTGGCTCATCAAAGGTGCTTCCAGGGGACTTATCTCAGGGTTGTCAAGCTGAGCAGGGCCTTGGACACTTACCTTCACCCTCCTCTTCATCGAAGTACCCTCTCCCCATATTTCAGTCCCCTGAGCACTGCTCTCTGACTCCTGGCAGATAACCAGATAAATTCCTTGGATTTAAGAAATCATCTTTCTCTAAGAATGTCTGTGTAAATTCATGCTTCCTACCACCAACTCCAGTGAGAGCTTTTTGTGACCCTAGGTGGACATCAGGAGTAAAGCAAAGTGATGAGTGCTGTCGTCAGAAAGACCTGTCCTCTTTCTGGGTGCCCTTGTACAAGTTACATGAATGTTCTAAGACTCAATTTTCTCAGCTTTTAAACGGAATTAGCATTAGTTAGTCCTTAGAATTGCTTTCGAGTTGCATGAAGTTATATCTTCAAAGTGCCCGGATTACTGATTAGGCCTCTGTCACTGACACATCTTCCCCTCCTAGAGAGGGACCCAGTACCTGTCCTTTCACTCTTAGCAACAAACATCTAGTTTAGGACCATGTAGTGTATGCTAGAGTTCAGCCATCAATTATGGGGCTTAATTCAATACACGTAAGTGTTTACTGAAATGAATAACTGATTTAAATTACACATTTGAATATTTCCTCCTGTAAAACTGAAATGTTTACTTGTGATTATTAACTATTTCCAAAAAGAAAATTTCTTTTGCTAAGCTCCAGTTCCTAGGCCTGTTGGCTTCAGAAACTGGACTTGATCATTATTACTGCTTTGACATGTGAGAAGATATGACACTGTCATTTCTTTTGGGGAGAATAAGAGTAGTGAAGACTTTAAAACTACGTTGACTATAAATGTTTAATTTATTACTTACTAGTTATGTATCAGGTTTTTTTTGGATGCCCCTTCTGTTGACATTGTTATATAATACTTATTGTTTATTATACAACAATATGTGATTATAACTGCTTAGATGATTGTTAAATCAGAATTAATTTCTTACCTTTTTCTTTTTTTACTTCAGTGTTAGAATTTCTTAGGCCTCATCATCTACCTACCTTCAAACAGCACCTACAATGCATCTGTTCAGTGATGCCTGATTGAACTGGACAGGCCAGATTTCTGTAACATCTTTCTCATGGGCTGACTTATGTTCTAGGTACATAAGTTCTTTCCCACATAATGGATGATTTATTAATATGAAGAAAATTTTTCTTAGTCTTTCTGGCTGTAAGTTACAATGCCCTTTTAGAGAGACATTTTGCAATACATTTTTCAGAACTTTGCAAATTTAAAAATATATATCTTTATTTTTACTGTGTAATGAAAACATAAGCTTATCTTATTAGTTTTTAGCCCCCTTCACAACCCACTATCATGCTTTGAGCTTAATCAACAGTATTAATTGCTCATATGTTTTTTTAATAAGGCTTTTTCAAGTACTAACAACCAAATAGCTAATAATATTCATCTATAATTTAATTTTAATGGAGCTATAACTCATATGTTACAAAATTTACTGCTTTGAAACAGGCAGTCAACCTTTCTGGTGCACTCACAGGGTGGCACAACCGTCAACATCATCAAAACTGGCAACATCACCATCACACGGTACAGAAACCGTGCCCTTCGGCTACCACTTCCAACTTCCTCTCCCTGCTTCTTACACCCCTCCGCCTCCCTCTGCCAACCGGCCAAAGAAATCACAAGTCTACCTCACATCTCTCTGTTTCCCTACTCCTGAAATTTCCTACAAATGGTACCATAGCATATGGGGTCTTTTATGAGTAGCTACTTTCACTGAACATAAGGTTTTGGAAATATAATATCCATGGAATGGCATGTATCAGCACTTCCTTCCTTTTTATCATAAAGTAATATTCCATTGTATGTCTATAGGACACCGGGTATCCATTCATCTATTAATGGACATTTCAGTTGTTTCCATGTTTTAGCTATCATGAATAAGTCTGGCATGAACATGCATATACAAGTTTTGTGTTGGTATA